>JAHHUM010002818.1:12665-55392 GCA_036173005.1 Crenichthys baileyi | reverse complement strand
GTTCAAAGGGAAGGAAAGGCCTGAAAACTAAAGGATTTTTGGCCCCCCTTTTTTATTCTAAGAACTTAGGAACCCCAAAAAAATGAAACTCTGAAAACAAAGTGCCCTGTTAGGAACATATGGAACAATCAGATCTCTGATGTTTTAATGGAGGTTAGATCATTAAAGGGTTTTATTGTGAGGAGGAGAATTTTTAAAATTCTATTCTGGATTTTTAACAGGGAGCCAATGAAGGAAAGGGTTAAAAGTAGGGGAAAATTTTCTCTCTTTTTAATTTTTTCATCAGAAAACTCTTTCTGCAGCATTTTGAATGGCTGAAGGTTTTTAACTGCTTTTTTTGGACATCCTGATAGTAAGGGAATTTACAATAGTCCAGCCTTGAAGAAACAATTGCATGGACTAGTTTTTCAGCGTCACTCCTGGGACGGGAAATATTTCAAATTTTTGGGCAAATTTTTCCGGAGGTGAAAAAAGGAAATCCTAAAAACCTGTTTAATATGGGTTTTTAAATGACATGTCCTGGCCAAAAATAACCCAAAGGTTTTTTATTTATTACCGGAGGTCCATTTAAAAACCATGCAGGTTAAGGATTGACTAAGCAGTTTCTTTTTTTAAAGACTGCTGGTCAAAAGAGGGACAACCTTTGTCTTGTCTGAATTTAGAAGCAAAAAATTTTAAAAGTCATCCAATTTTTTATATCTTCAAGGACATGCTTGTAGTCCATCTAACTGGTTTGGTTTATCAGGATTTTATGGACCAAGTAAAGCTGAGTATCATAGGGGTAACAGTGAAAATTTTCCCAAATGCTGCCTGATGATTTGACCTATTGGAAGCATTATATATAGTAAAAAAATTTGGGCCCCAAGTACTGAACTCTTGGGTACTCCCCAATAACCCTGGAGTTTTAAAGATGATTTATCATTTTAAAAACATGAAAAAACTGGAATCTATCAGACAGATAAGATTAAAACCAGCCCAAGCGCTTTTTCCCTTTGTCCATTTCTGAGACCATAAGAATTTTCATTAGTGACTTTCAGCAAAAGCTGTTTCAGTGCTATGATGAGCTCTGAAGCCCTAATGAAACCTCAAAACTCAATAAGGTCATTGCTGTGTAAATGTTTCACACATTTGATTAGCAACTATTTTCTCAAGAATTTTAGATAAAAAAATGGAAAATTGGATATAGGTCTGTCAATTTTTTCAAGTCATCCGGATCAAGCAAAGCCTTTTTTAAGTAAAGGTTTAATTTTCAGCTACCTTAAAAACCTGTGGTACAAAACCATTTACTAAAGATAGATTAATCATATCTAAAATGGGGCTGGTAATCAGAGGGAACACTTCCTTAAATAATTTGTTTGGGATTGGGGTCTAACATACAAGTTGAAGGGTTTTGATGAAGCTAATAGTTTCGATAACTCAGGAAGCTCCCCAAAGGGATCAAATCAGTCCAAACACAGATCAGGTTCTACAGTTATTTCCAATTTTTCTCACTTGCTGAGGATGAAGTTAATCATACTTCGGGGGTTAAAATCAAAGATTTTATTTTTTAATAGAATCAATTTTATTTTAGAAGAATCCCCAAAGTCTGGAAAGAAAAAGTAAGGGAATGGATGGCTCAACAGACCTATGACTCTGTATAAGTTTACAACTGTACTAAAAAAAAACCTAGGATTAATTTTTGGGTTTCTTCTATTAATGATGAGAAATAAGCTGTTTTGGGGTTGGTGAAAGGGGTTTTTTTTTACAACAGTAGGTAATTTACCAGATTAAGTAGGAATCCTCTAGTTGTGTAGAACGGCATTTTCTCTCCAAATTTTTAACATTGTGCTTTAAAAAAATGCAGATCTAAATTAAACCAAGGAGCTTGCCTCCTATGAATAATTTTCCTTTTTTCAAGGGGGGTGGCATTGTCTTAATGCACCACGCAATGAGAAAGTAACACTATGGAACAAGATATTCCCCAATCAAATTATTGCCTCCCAAGTGTTTTTCTGTGATATTGAGGAGATTAAAAAGGAAAAAGATTTTTTAAAGGTTTTTAAAAACGTCGTCTGATAATGATCTACTATAATGACTTTCCTTTTTGGGGTGGAGTACTCAGTTAAATTAAATTAAAGGGGTTATTTAAAAAATGGTCAGAGCAGGACAGGGTTTGAAAAAAATATTGTTTGTTTTTTTACCTCAATGCCATATGTCAGCACAAGGTCCAGAGAATGAAGACAAAAGGGGGGTTTGGGTTTTTTAATGTTTTGAGCAAAGCCAAATTTGGGCTTAAGATAGCATTGAAGGCTATATTTAGGCCTATCCATTCAGTGTCAACATGAATGTTAAAATCCCCCACTATAATAACTTTATCTGTATTTAACACTAAATCAGATAAAAGGTCTGAAAACTGATCTAAAAATTGAGAGTAAGGGCCTGGTGGACAGTTCAAAACAACAAACACAGGTGGTTTTAGTGCTTTGCAATTTGGATGAGGAAAACTAAGGATTAAATAATCAAAAGAGTTGTAGCTATTGATTGGTCTGGAACTAATCAATAAATCGGACTGAAAGATGGTTGCTACTCCTCCTCCTCGCCCAGTATTTCGAGGAATGTGAAAATTTAAATAATTAGTAGGAGTTGACTAATTCATAGTAACATAATCCTCTTGCTGCAGGCAGGTTTCTGTGAGGCAAAATAAATCAATCTGATTGTCACAAATCAGGTCACTAACTAACAATGTATTTGAAGAGAGAGATCTTCTGATCAGTAGGCCACATTTAATTGTTTTATTTTTCTTTTTGGTCTGAGTTGTGTTAATTTTTATGAGATTTTCCTGATTTCCTCCTTTTAGATTACTTTTTAATCTATTCAATTTTGGCCGTGGGCGAGACACTATCTTAATAGGGTAATGGGTGGGTAGCGATACAGAAGCTGCAGAGAGGAGTGTTTAACTAAGACCCTGCTTCCTGGTCTGAACCCTGGGTTGTCAGAGTTTTGGAGGACTGATAAATTCGGCCAGATTCCTAGAAAGAAGAGCTGCTCCATCCAAAGTGGGATGGATGCCGTCTCTCCGGATCAGACCAGGTTTCCCCAAAATGTTCGCCAGTTATCAATGTGGCCCACATCGTTTTCTGGACACCACCTAGACAGCCAGCGGTTGAATGACAGCATGCGGCTAAACATGTCGTCACTGGTTAAATCGGGGAGGGGACCAGCGAAAATTACGGAGTCCGACATTGTTTTGACAAACTTACACACCGAAGCAACACTAACTTTGGTGACCTCCGATTGACGTAACCGGGTGTCATTACCGCCAGTGTGAATAACAATCTTACTGTATTTACGCTTATCTTTAGCCAGCAGTTTCAGGTATAATTTGATGTCGCCCGTTCTGGCCCCTGGCAGACATTTGACTATGGTCGCTGGTGTCTCTAGTGCCACGTTTCTGACTATGGAGCTGCCAATTACCAGAGTTAGGTTCTCAGCGGGTGTGTCACTGAGCAGGGAAAATCTGTTAGAAACGCAGACGGTTGGTGGTGACCTGTGGGCTGGAATCTAGGACTATGCTTTCTACGTACCGTCACCCAGCCGGCTTGAGGCCCCGGCTGCGCGGGCTCTGCTGGAGGACTGCTACGGGAAGCTACCCTCAGTGGCTCCGCGCTGGCTAAGGGGCCTCGGCTATCTGCTGGTTTTTCAACAGCGCAGAGCCGGGCCTCCAATTCCGACACCCTCGCCTCCAAAGCTACAAAAATGCTACATTTATTACATGTACCATTATCACTAAAGGAGGCAGAGGAGTAACTGAACATCTGACTCGGAGAGAGAAACAGCAGAAAGGCTAACCAAGGTGGAGCTAAAGCTAACGCCAAGCTAGCGACCCCTTACCACTACTAGAAAACTGTGTAAGACACCGAGAGTCCCTAAACGTTAAATACAGCAACAGAAAGTATGTGTTTTAACGTGCTTATGTATTAGAACAAGTAAGAGATATCACAGTAGAGAGAAATCAGATCAAACGAGAGAGCTTTCATACACCAAACAATTCACTAAGTGCAATAGCAAAAACAGGAAGTGACGTTACCCAGAGCTCCAGCCTCCGACAAAATGACCATGATGCAGGAATGTGAGCATGTTCACTTTCCCTGTATTTATCTTGGAGCGGTGATGTGAGAGGATGTGTCCACTAGAACTGAACACCCTCTTTGAAGGCACACTGGTGGCTTGGATGCAGAAAAATTTCCATGCTACACTGCTAGGAAGAGGTAACTCTTCCTCGTGTGTCTTCCACCATGCCAGTGGGTCAGCATCAGAGGATATAGGAGTGTAAGACAAATACTGATTTATCTCAATTTTCACTCTCTCTCTGGGGCAGGCATCTTTGGCTTCAACTTCAAAGATGAGAGGGTGGTCTTTGTTTCAGAGCTAAGTAAATCTGTGAAATCATTGAGAGGCCCCAGGAATTGGCAGACCATCTCTAAGCTCTTGTCTGTTGCAAGAACTGCACAACATGCTTGTAGCTGTTCCAGAAATCTATCAATCCTTATTAAAGCAGACCCCCCTCTTGTCATTACATTGCGAATTAGTGATTTTTCAGGAATTTACAGGGTTGATCACAATGATCACTTTGTGGAGAGAGCATCAAAAAGTCAGAAATTATGAACGTGCATCAATGCTGCAAATAATATTATGCACCATTTCTGCAAATTTAGTAGCAAGTATTTAAGGCACAATATTTACCTGACTTGCAGTCATGATTTATTGCAGCAATTTATTTATCTTCCTTGTTTGTGTTACTAAAATTAATTTCTATATTAGGCAAGTTTTAAACCTATTATTACTTTATCTTACTTGAAAAATCAAGTCATCTTACGTCTTCTCCCGGCATCTTACTTTTTCAGTATACCAGGATAATATTTTTTTAAGTTTTATTTGTATTCAAGCATACTTTCACTGATCTTAATTAAAAGCCACCAAGACTAAAGTTTCTTTGTATTTTTGTGAAAGATGAATCTTATGAATTAACTTCATATTTGAATTGATGCAATCTGAAATTAAAAGTCTCCGTCAACAAAATCATGATTTGTCTTAACATACAAATTCCTATGATGTCCTAAAAGTCTTATTATTTAAGCTGTAGCTGCTGATTATCCAGCTTACTTCAACTGATAAAAAATATTACACATCCAGACCAGCGTGTTTCACTGCTTGCTGTTTAATTTAGCAAAGAACAAGAAAGGAGGGTTTCATCTGGAAGATGTGCACAAAGCAATGGTATCACAATACATGAACAGTCACCGAGGTATTTATACTCCTCCACCACCTCCTCTTCTTCTCCCATGATGGAAATAGTTTTTGACTTATTCCTGTTTCTCTTAAAATCTACAATCATCTCCTTTGTTTTAATCACGTTCAAGATGAGATGATTGTTTCCACACCATGCCAGAAAGCGGTCCACCACCTTCCTGTACTCAGCTTCTTGTCCATCTCTGATCCACTCCACAACTGCAGAATCATCCGAGTATTTCTGCAGATGACAGGAGTCTGTCTCGTACTGGAAGTCTGAGGTGTAAAGAGTAAAAAGGAATGGTGAGAGTACAGTCCCCTGTGGTGCTCCTGTGCTGCTGACTACCTGGTTAGACTCACAACCCTTCAGTCTCACAAACTGTGGACTGTTTGTCAGGTAGTCTTTGATCCACGAGATTGTTGAGGCCTCCGTCTGAGTCTTCTGGAGTTTCTGACAAAGCAAATCAGGTTGGATTGTGTTAAATGAACTTGAGAAATCATAGATCATCATCCTCACAGTGCTGCTGGCTTTGTCCAGATGACAGTGGGTTTGTTGAAGCAGGTGTATGATGGCATCTTCAACTCCAACTCCACAGCGATAAGCAAACTGAAGGGGGTCCTGATATTTTATTGTTTGCTTACTCAGGTGGGCCAACAGGAGTCTCTCTAGGACCTTCATGATATGGGATGTCAGGGCAACAGGTCTATAGTCATTGAGGACTGATGGGTGAGTTTTCTTTGGTACGGGAACAAGACAGGAGGTCTTCCACAACACCGGAACCTTCTTCTGGGCCAGGCTAAGGTTGAAGAGGTTCTGCAGAATCCCACAGAGTTGCTCTGTACAGCCCTTCGGGACTCTAGGGCTGACATAATCTGGACCTGCAGCCTTATTCCGATTCACTCTCTCCAGTTGCATCTTCACCTGACTTCTTGAGACACACAGGTGGAATGGGGTGGCAAAGGAAGCATCAGCATCTTCTGATGTGGTTGAAGGCAAACATGTAGAAGCAGAAGGGTCTAGGGCTGAGGTGGAAGATAAAACATTTGAGGTGTTACTGGACAGCTGTGGGTCCTGTGGGTCAAAGGAGGGTGGGGTGTCTGTTTGGCTGTGAGCAGGAGAGGAGGATGCTGAGCTAGGTTTCTTAACTGAACCTATTAAAGAATGTGTTCAGTTCATTGGCTCTGTCCAGACCTCCATCGGTCTGATCATCCTTCTGCTTGAAGCCTGTGATCTTCTTCATCCCTGACTACAAATCTCTGATATTGTTTTGCCAGAGCTTGCTCTCCAGCTTCCTCTTGTACACCTCCTTGCTGTCTCTTATCTTGACTTTAAGTTGCTTCTGTATAGTCCTCAATAATTCTCTGTCTCCCTCTCTGAAGGCTTCTTTTTTTTTTTTTAAAGCAGGGCCTTCGGGTCAGTGGTGATCCAAGGTTTGTTATTAGGGAAGGATCTCACGGTTCTGGTGGGGATGATGTTATCCACGCAGAGTTTATTTGGTTACACACTCAGTCATGGCATTGATGTCCTCTCCATGTGGCTGGCACAGTGCGTCCCAGTCTGTAGCCTCAAAGCAACCTTGCAAAGCTTCTTCAGCTTCCTGTGACCATTTTCTCACAGTCCTCTTTATTACAGGTTGCCTCTGAACACGGGGCTTATATTTCGAGCAGAGAAAAACAAGATTGTGATCTGATTCGCCTAGAGGAGGTCTTGCTGTAGAGATGTATGAGTCCTTGACATTTGCATAAAACAAATCCAATGTTTTGTTTTCTATGGTAGAGCAGCTGACAACCTGTTGAAACGTTGGAAGTGTAGCAGAGAGTGAAGCGTGGTTAAAATCACCAGAAATTGCCACAAAAGCATTGGGGTTTTTTGTCTGTAGCTTAGCAACAACTGAGCTGATGGCATCACGTGCAGTGTCGGCAACAGCAGAAGGTGGAATGTAAACTGTTTCCAAAATAACACTGGTGAACTCTTTGGGTAAATAATATGGATGAAAACCTACTGCCAACAGTTCAATATCCGGACTGCAGAGACGACACTTCACAGTAACATGTCCTGCATGACACATCTGTTCACAAATACTACCAGTCCACCTCCTTTACATTTGCCGCTCCTCTTTAAATCTCTGTCTGCTTGTATGGTTAAAAAGCCCAGCAGAGAGACGCTGGAGTCGGGGATATGATCCTGCAGCCATGTCTCAGTAAAACACATAAAACAGCTTTCCCAGTACTCTGGTTGGGTCCTTTGTAGGGCTTGGAGTTCATCCAACTTGTTTCCCAACGATCTCACATTGCCCATCATAATCGACGGAAGAGACGGTTTGAAGTTCCTCCTTCTTTTTCTTCTCTTTGCTCCTGCTCTGCATCCATGGCGTCTCCTTTTCAATTCATCAGGGATTTGGGGTTGTAGGTGAAGTATTATTTGAGCTTTTGAGATATTAATCAGTTGCTCCCGGTTGTAAGAAACAACCCCGTTGCCATGGCAATGCATCATAACAAATGTAGAAAAGTATTAGGAAAAATCCTCCAAGCTGCACAGCATCTGACACCGGAGAGGACAGTCGTCCCAACTGTATCCACCACAAGAGGAAGAGTTCCCAAAAAAGAATAAATCAGAATCAAAAGTAACAGAGCTACTCCAACCTGCTGCCACCTTGAGCGGCGCAATTCTAGAATGGTGGAGGATTTCAAGTATCTCGGGTCTTGTTCACGAGTGAAGGAAGAATGGAGCGGGAGATCCACAGACGGCTCGGTGCGGCTGCTGCAGTAATGGGGACGCTGTGGCGGTCCGTTGTGGTGAAAAGAGAGCTGAGCTGAAAAGAAAAGCTCTCGATTTACCGGTCGGTCTACGTTCCTACCCTCACCTATGGCCAAGAACTTTGGGTCATGACCGAAATAACGAGATCCCGGATACAAGCGGCTGAAATGAGCTTCCTTCGTGGGGTGGACGGGCACTCTCCTAGAGATAGGGTAAGGAGCTCGGCCATCCGGGAGGAGCTCTGAGTAGAGCCGATGCTCCTCCACATCGAGAGGAGCCAGTTGAGGTGGCTTGGGCATCTGTATCGGATGCCACCTGGACGCCTCCCTTGGGAGGTGTTCCAGGCACGTCCCACCAGGAGGAGGCTCAGTGGACAGCCCAGGACACGCCGGAGGGACTATGTTCTCTCGGATGGCCTGGGAACACCTTGGGCTCTCCCCAGAGGAGCTGGAGGAGGTGTCTAGGGAGAGGGATGTCTGGGTGTCTCTGAGTCGGCTGCAACCGGGTCCCGGATAAAGCGGAAGACGACGAGTACAAGTACGAATACTTTTGCTGCTAAAGTGTTAACAAAGTCACTAAGAGAAAAATTGTAGGCTTTTATTAATAAATTTCTCCACAGAAATGTATTTGGTACTGTGAGGGAAATTATTAGAGTGGGATATATTTAATATTTTGTTACATAATATTGCTTAATATTTTTTCATATTAACAAAATTCATAAACCAAACAAGACCTCCTTCATCAACATGCTCTAGAGTGGTGCCAGTAGAAATGTTTTTTAGCTACATTCAGTACTTTGGTTTTCTGTGCAGTAGTAGAGATAGGGCTCGCTAAAGCCTCGCTCATATCACTTTGCCTTAGTCATGCCCGGTCTCACACCAACAGACTTACACTTCCTTTCATTCTGATACATGGTTTTACACTTGATTTAGATCTGCACTTCCTGTTCTCTGCAATGGCGTCTCATGACGAAGGAGCTCTGCCTGTAGTGGAAGCATTCTGCCATTTTGACTGGCCGTGCACAGAATTTCAGTGTTCCTTTAGAACACAATTTAATACTAGTCTTCAGCCCAAGTAACTAAATTAATAAAAAATAAATTGAGCATAAGGTAAAATCTAACACCAAAATCCTACAAAGCAACATAATAGCAGTAAAATGCAAACAATGAGTTATGTTATGAAATTAGAAGTAAGCACTGTCCCGCAAGTCTTTGTAATTGTTATGCAAATTTAAACGTAAAAGGTACTGTTACATCAATAGCTGCTTTACCATAGCCCATTTATTTAAAAATAAAAATTTTGTCTTTTTGTGTAGCCTCCTTAAACATCTGGCATCACCATGATATTTTTGGATTTTCATTTTTTTTGTGTTCATTGATAGGCTACATGGGTTTTAAGCAGATTCCTTTACTGCTGTTGTCTCAGCATCTTAAAAGGGAACATATCATGCCTTTAAATCCTTCCTTTTTACATGAAAACTATTCAGTTGTGGTCTATATAAAGTGGAACTGCAATGCTTTGGTCTGAATTCCTTATTGTAGCTCTACAGGCCCCTCCTTTACCCCTGTTCGAGGTGTGTCTGAGATAAACTTTTTGGTGCTGTCTCTTTAAATGCTTTTGTGGGAGTTCACACCCTGCCCCCCTAGAGGTTAAAGACCTGCCCATCCAGCCTTACATGTTCTTAGAGTTTGACCCAGTGTGCGAGGAGAAGGCACGATGCTACTGCTATCAAAACAATGACCAGGTCATCACATCAACACACAACAAATTAATGTCTAAACTAAAGCTTGTTCTCATTTTAGCATTATTTCTAGCTTAGAGCTTTGCAGCGTCTATCATGTCCATAGACAGAAGGAACGGACCCCTTAATCAGATGAAGTCTTTTAGCAAATCCTTCTTGATACTAGCAGAGGTTACTGAAGAACTCGTCCTTGAAGTGCTTCATGCAGACAAAGGAATTTCCGCACTGATGTGGGAATATTTCCATGACAAATTAAATAACCAGAAACTTTTACAATTACGGAGGCAGAGTATATTTTTGAATGTGTGAATTTGATTTTAATTTCATCTATTGTTTCTCTAAACTGTCTCCTTCCAGTTTCATAAGCAATACACTCCATAAACACATGTACAATTTTAGGCAGGTTGCAGGATTCACATGAACCTGTTGCATGTTTACCAATTATTTTAAGTGAATTATTCAAACCTGTATCACCAACTCTGCAAAGTGAAATTATTGATTCTATTCTCTTGTTTCTTCCTGTTTTCCTTGTATTTCCTACATTTTTCTGAATTTTATATGTTTCTTCCTGTATCACCTATTTCCCAGTTTTTGCCATATAACATACTTATTTATTATCATTTTACATTCAGTCTTGTATAAAGGCATTAGAAGATCAGCATTTTTAGATTTTAGTGCCTGTTTAGCCAAAAGATCAACCTCTTCATTATCCTCCACCCCAACATGTGCCGGAACCCAAACAAACTTAACTGTAATTTTCTGTAGATGAAGTTTGTACAGAGTATAATATTTTCTGTAAATTTTATCTTTCCTTGTTGAATTATTTGATTCAATAATTAATAAAGCTCCCATATTATCAGACGTTATCACATAATTTTGATTATTCTGTTTTTCAATCCAGTTTTATACTTAAAGTATTGCTATTAGTTCTACTGTGTATACTGATGTGTTGTCTGTCGTTCTCTTCTTGATTCCTGTGTTTAAATTTGGAATGTAAACTGCTGCTCCAGTACGTCCTGACTCTGGGTCTTTCGAGCCATCTGTAAATATCATAAGTTTATCCCAATATTATTTAATGATATATTGTTTCACAATAACACTCTCTCAGACTCTTTTTCTTTATTTTTGATTAATTTATGCAAGGTTAAGTCAACAGATGGAACAAAAAAAAAGCCAATGTGGAATGTTTGAATAAGGTACAGTTGCACATAATTCTATAGTATGTCATCCTGCATGTTGAGCTTTTATATTGCCAATCCATCCAAGACTAAATATATCTGTTTTACTGTGTTCTCAACACTCCTGTAAGACTTTTTTGACCAGATGTGACTGTTTATGACCTTTAACATTTACCCAATATACTAAGATTTCTTTAAATCTTCTAATTCGTAGAGGCATTTATCCCATTTCAACCTGCAGCACTGCAACTGGTGATGATCTGAATGCTCCACAATGAAATCTTAGAGCCATTAATTATTCTACATCAAGGAGTTTCAAATTGGTGTCTGCTGCTGCCATATAAGTAATGCTCCCATAGTCAAATGTTAAACGCATAAGAGATTGATAAATATTTAATAAAAATGCTCCGTTTGCATCCTGTTCCCTTCCTGGGAAACAACGTAATAAATTATTTATATTTTGACCTTATCAATATGTTGTTTTCAAGTAAGTTTTCCATCAAAATGTACGCTTAGAAATCTAATAGTTTTAACCTGTTCAAGATTCTGTTCATGCAGTTTTAAGGATATAATTTTTGGTTTTTTAGAAAAACAGATAGTCTGAGACTTTACTATTGAAATTTTAAAACCCCATTTATTGGACCATGCTTCGACTTCATTAATTGCCTTTTGCATTTTATCCTTACAGAAAACTATGCTATGACTTTGAATTCACAAGGTTCCATCATCTGCATGTAAAGATTTACCAATTCCTGAATCTACTATATCAAATATATAATTTATCACTATCATAAATAATATAGGCTACACACATTTCCTTGAGGAGTACTATTCTCCACATTATTTTTTGTTGAATATTCTTTCCGCACTCCTACTTCTGTTCTTTCAAATAAAAAATGCATTTCCAATTAAATAATTTCCCTTTTACCCCAAGTTTTTCCAATTTTATGAATAAGCCTTCTTTGCAAAGAGTATCATATGCTTTTCCAATGTCAAAATAGATTGCAAGAACCAATTCCTTATTAGCTTGTGCTTTCCCTTATTACAGATTGAAGGCATAAAACTGAATCAAAAGTGTTTCTTCCTTTAGTCTTTCCTCCACTTCAACTCAATGACAAATTGTGATTGACTTCTAAACAATAATATAGCCTTTCAGTTAATATTTGCTCCATTATCTTCCCCAATTGTGAAGTTAATGCAATAGGTCTATAGTTTAATGGTTCGAAGGTGTGGGGTCACAGAGCTGGGTGCAGGTTGGTAGTGTGTTGTATGGTGTTTCTCTCACCTCTTTCCACAGGGTGTGACAGGCAGGTGCAACCGCACAGCTGCTGCTCATCAAGGAGCAATCAGGGAGAGCTCTTAAGCTGCTGGAAACCAGGTGGAGGCGTCAGATAGTTTGCTCACTAAGAGTGGTAATTAGACCAACAAGACCAGCTCAGAGTTTTGCTTGTTTAAGCCAAAGCATTCTGATTCTTACCTTGGCTGTGCTTTTCCTAGTGACGGTGAGATGAAGCCTCTTGAAGCACTGAGGCTTTCCATCTAATTGCTCGACTCGTGAGCCGAGGCATCAACATGCTTCACTTGCTCTACTCCGCCACCAAGTTGAAAATAAATGTGAAATAGGCAGAATGATTACAATGATGTGAATTTCTTGTGTAAAGCTTCAAATTGACTTAATAAATTAATGGTGTTTGTGATGCCAATACGTTCTGAATATGTTGTCAATATGATTTTAATCTGTCTTCATGATACAATAGCTGGATGAAAAGGAAAAGTGGAAACAAATATGGGAGAGGGTTGTGATGTGAATTTGCTTGTGTTACTTATACCTATAATGCATATAATAGCAGCTTTGTTTAACCAGGTGAGGCCTCCTTAAGATTAAATGTTTTCCAAGATAGACTTATAAAAATATATTGCCTAACTGGGAATCGAACCCAGATAAAAGGCACAAGAGCCAACTCTTAACCACTAGACCACCAACAACTGCAAATGATCCTGGTGAGCGATTTAACCAACTGCAATTTTATACAAGTTATAATATATTTTTATTTGTTTCAATATCTCATCTTTCTCACTGATTCCAAAGCAAAAATACTCGAACAGATTGCTAATGCAGCGTTGTGCTGTCCCTTATACTTTGAATCACACGCAAACCGGCGAACCAGTTCCTGAATCAAGTGGTACGGCCCATTTTCAAGGCAACAAACGTCGACACAAGCCCCGATACACGCTTCACAAAAAGTCTGCCTTGATTACGCAACACACTCCGAAGCATCGACAGACTGGATACATTAATAGCCCCTCCTCAAGGTTACCGCTCTGAAGACTCTGGCCTGGTTTCTCTGTCTTTGATCCATCCTTTGTCTGGTGAATAAATACTTAAGTGTATTTATCACTGTTGAAGGCCTTTCCTCATTTCCCTGGACCAGCAAGCACAAGTAAAGAGCTCAGAACCTGAGAAACACAGCTACTACTCAACGCTCTGACCACTACACCCACTGGCCACTTTATTAGGTACACCTGTCAAACTGCTCGTTAACGCAAATTTCTACTCAGCCAATCACATGGCAGTGACTCAATACATTTAGGCATGTAGACATGGTCAAGACGATCTGCTGCAGTTCAAACCGAGCATCAGAATAGAGAAGAAAGGTGATTTAAGTGACTTTGAACGGGCATGATTGTTGGTGCCAGACAGGCTGGTCTGAGTATTTCAGAAACAGCTGATCTACTGGGATTTTTATGCACTACCATCTCTAGGGTGAACAAAGAATGGTCCGAAAAAGAGGAAATATCCAGTGAGCAGCAGTTCTGTGGGCCCAAATGCCTTGTTGATGCTAGAGATCAGAGGAGAATTGCCAGACTGGTTCGAGCTGATAGAAAGGCAACAAGAGCATCTCTGAACGCACAACACGTCGAACCTTGAGGCGGATGGGCTACAGCAGCAGAAGACCACAACGGGTGCCACTCTTGTGAGCTAAGAACAGGAAAAAAATCTTATTTGTTGCCCCGGGATTCCAGTTTGTTCATGTAAATGAAAAATCATCTTTAAACTCCAGGGTTAATTGTGGAGTACCACAGGGTTCAGTACTTGGGCCCAAATTCTCTTTTATATAATATTTTTAAAAGGTAAATTATCAGGCAGCATAGACTAAATTTTCACTGTTACGTGGCACTCAGCTTTACTTATCCATGAATCCTGATGAGCCCACCGTTAGATAGATAAAAACCATGTCTTGAAGACAAAAAAACCTTTGGGGACTTTAAAATTTTTGCTTCTAAATTCAGATAAAAACAAAGTTTTGTCTTCGGACGGGGTTTTAAAAAAATCTTTGTCAATCACTTAAACCTGGATGGCATTAAATGACCTCGGTAATAAAGTAAAAAACCTTGTTGTTTTTTTTGACCGGGCATGTCATTTAAAACCCATATTAAAAAAGTTTTTAGGATTTCCTTCTTCATCTCCGAAAATTGCCAAAATTAGAAATATCCCTTCCGGGGTGACGCTGAAAAACAGTCCATGCATTTGTTACTTCAAGGCTGGACTATTATAATTCATTACTATCAGGATGTCCACAAAAAGCAGTTAAAAAACCTTCAGCTGATTCAAAATGCTGCAGCAAAAGTTTGTGAAAAATTTAAAAGAGAGATCATATTTATCCTACTTAGCTTCCCTTCATTGGCTCCCTGTTAAATTCAGAATAGTATTTAAAAATTCTCCCCTCACAAAAAAAAGCCCTTTAAATGATCTAGCTCCATCATACATCAGAGATCTGATTTTTCCATATTCCAAACAGGGCACTTCGTTCTCAGACTGCGGGTTTACTGGGGTCCAATTTCCTAGAAATAGAATAGGAGGCAGATCCTTTAGTTTCAGGCCCTGTCCTGTGAACCAGCTCCCAGTTTTTCCGTGAGGCAGACCCCCTGTCTATTTTTAAGGCTAGGTTTAAAACTTTTCCTTTTTTTGATAAAGCTTATAGTTAGAGGGGGTTTAGTTATTCTGAGCTTTTTGTAGTTAAAGCTGCTATAGGCTTAGGCTGCTGGAGGACATAATGACCACTTTCACCCTCTTCGCTACATTCTCACACTACTCTCCAATTTTGCATTATTTGCTGTTATTTCAGCTTTTAACTTTGTTCTTTCTCTTTTCTCTTTCTACCTGGTGTCTACCTGTGACACCTTTCTGGAGAGGTGCATCGTCCAAGCTTCTGCTGGAAACAACTTAATGCTCACCCTCTACCGATGATCCCCATGGCCCTGTCTTTCAGTGTTTCTCTCTCCTAGACATGGCAATTGACTGAGCTTTTGCTGTGACTAACTCTATGTGCTCTCTTTCAGACTCTAACCTTGAAAGAGTTTATCTGTTCTTTCTTTTTCTTATAGTTGGATGCCTAAGAACTCTCACTTGATCTTCCTAAAGATCCACAGCTGTGGATGTGTCTGCCTTTCGTACCCTGTAGAACAGTGGTTCCCAACCCTAGTCCTCAGGGCCCCCTGTCCTGCATGTTTTAAATGTCTCTGTTCCAGCACACTTGATTCAAATGATTGCATGACCTTCTTTGCATGCCACTAAGTGCTGCCGCAGTCTGGTAATCACCCTGTTATTTAAGTCAGGTGTGTGCTAAAACATGTAGGACAGGGGGCCTTGAGGAGCAGGGATGGGAACCCCTGCTGTAGAAAGAGGTGAGAGAGAAAAAGCAAGCAAACACTACACTAACCTGTGCACAGCTCTGTAACATGACAAGGGGACGGTGTAATGAATTATGTGGGTTAATACACCCAAAAACTGAACATTTACAGTCATATTCAATAAATTAGAATAAATGTTCCATTGAGCATTGTTTGTCAGATTGAGAGTTCACCCCCACAGTGGAACTCCATAGTCGGAGGCCAATAGAGCCACACCCACCCCGCTCCCCCACCAAACAGCGCGCCGCAACAGCAAGGCAAGGGCCCTGCACAACGCCACCCCCACCCACTGGTGCAACAGGGCACCGCACCCACAACAGGACCCCCGATTATATACTCCAATGAGGATTGTTTATTTTTTCAAATGACAATCTTTAAGCAGTTAAAAAAAACATACCTTTCAAAAAGCCCACATTTCAGTATTAAAATTTTTATTTCTATTGGTCTGATGTAATATTCTAATCTTATATGTCATGTTTTTATTAGGCTGTAAGCAGAAAATCATAAATAACAGAAAAAAGGGCTACAAAACATCAGTTAGTGTGCAGTTAATTTATATAATGTGTTTGACTAAATGAGTTAAGTTATTGAAATAAATAACTTTTTCAACAATATTCTGATTTACTGAATGAGTTTGTAGATTTATCCACTTGCAGCGTATGCGTACTTGAGCTTGGACTACAAAATTGCAGCGAGAAATAAAAATGGCGGATACACGACCTTAGTCAGCCAGAATTCGATGACCTTGTTTAGCAGTTCTACAGCAAATATTGTGATGTTTTAGTTTCAAAACCGTAATAGAGGATAGATAAAACTGAACGGACTGCAAAATATGAACCAGAAAAAATATAAAGATATCTATGCAACACCTGAGAAGACTAAATTCAACTTCACTTCTCTCCTACAGACTCCAAGTACACAACAAAATGTATTTAAGGGCTAAAAACGATGATGCTGATATGTCCCCTTTAAACTGGTTCAATGTTAAAGCTCTCCAGGTTGACACTTGTTGGTCACATTGTGATACTGCAGGAGATGAGTTCATTATTTTCTTTAAATGAAAACCAATTCAAGGCCTTCTGTATGTAACTAATGTAAATAAATAAATGAATATAACACAAAGAAATGATAGAAAATTCTGATTTGATCCCCTCATTCTGAAAGCCTTTTCACCAAAATCCTTCTCTCATTTCATTTGTTAGGTGCTAACAATTTGTTTATTGTTTGTTGTTAAGTTCTGGTTTTACAAGAGTTTTGGTGCTGAAACTATGAGATAAAACAACAAGTTTATTAATAGGAAGGATGTGGTAGTCTAGTGCTAAGAGCAGATCACTTGCGATCTGACAAGGCTGCAGGTACCCTGGTTTGAATCCACACATGGCCAACCTGTCTTCTGAGTAAGAACTTTAGCCCCAGAATGCTCCCTGGGTGCCGCACAGCAGCCCACTGCTCCATAAGGGATGGCTTTAATGCAGAGGACAAATTTCATTGGAATGTACCAGTTGCAATAATAAATATTAATGATTATAATTACCATGTCTTCTTTTTTTATTTTATCATTTTAAAACCAAATCCATATATGCATGCTGTGTCATGTCCTTAGATACTGTCATCTTTTTAAGATGCTCATATTTCTTCCTTTTTTTGAAGCCAAATTATTTTATTCCTAATACAATATAAAGATAATACTTGAAATGTGTTGTTCTGCAGTGTATTCCAGTTTTGGTTGGTTACTTTTTGCTTCAGTTTTATTCAGTTTCAGTTTTTTTTAACTGGAAGAGAAAAACTTTCCTTAGAGATGCATTTACTGGGTAAAATCACCAGAGAGCGCTCCACACCATTACAGGTCAAGGAGTGAATGAGGAACTGTATATCTTCTCTCTAAAATGCCTTTGAAACAGGCTAAATTGAGTACTTTTTTGCAATTAAAGTCCATAATAATTATTAAGCTATGACAAAAGGTTGACTTTTCGAAGATTTGGCCCCTTTTTAAAGAGCCGTCTCCTCTGACTCCCAAGGACCTCTTCGATTAGAAGATTTTAGCCACATTTAGCCATCATGAGTGGTTTGTAGGTTGGTGTTAAAATCCTCCGAGCTTACACATTAAATTTGATAATTCAAGCTGGAAAAACTCACAAAGAGAAGAAAGGGATGCAATTAGAAAAGTTTAATAGTGAATGTTTATTTCTTTTGGCGCTCGGACCCAAGTGGAAGACATGAATGGTGAGAATGACATGCGCTTGAATGAACATCTTAGGGTTAGATTTAGAGATGTCTTCCCCCCTGGGATCCGATCCTGGTGGTGGAGTGGAGGCCTGAGGAGATTTGGAAGGAGTTTGGAAGCCAGATGGTGGAGGAGGGTCAAAGTTCAGCTAAAGAATGAAGGGTCCCATGGATGAAGATCTTTTAAATTGGAGCCTTGAAGGATGATTGGCCGGGAAGAAATGCAGACGTGACGCTGATTGGTGGAGCAGAGCAACATGGAGGAGTAATTAGACGAAGCTGAACGTGATGGTGAGTCTTCCATGTTGAATTTTCGTTTAAACTCCATTTGTAAACAGGATGCAACATTTGTTCTGTGTTTCCATAAAAGCCTTATTTCTATATTCAGAACTTTGCTCTGATAGATCCCCTTTTGTTTTACAAATTCTCAGGTTTTCAGTCTCTGATATAATTGAAATACAGCCAGATGCTGCTACTTTTTCAGTTTTAAAATACAGAAAAGGTTTAGTCTGATTTAATGGCCGACAATGGTAAAAAAAACATGGTAAAAAACATGTTTCTTCCGGTGTCTGTAAACCTTCAGTTTAAACTGTATGTTTACGTTTTGTTCAGTATGTACATCTGTTTAAGGTTTGTGTTTATGTATAACTGCTGGCTGTGAAGCCAATTAGCCTCTAACCATGAACCAACCAAGTTTGTTTTGCTGTAATA
Source organism: Crenichthys baileyi (assembly GCA_036173005.1). Taxonomy (NCBI): domain Eukaryota; kingdom Metazoa; phylum Chordata; class Actinopteri; order Cyprinodontiformes; family Goodeidae; genus Crenichthys; species Crenichthys baileyi. Next base: position 36,821 of record JAHHUM010002818.1, on the reverse strand, counting down.
AAAATTTTGGGGTTAATTTCTAATCTCTCTCTGCTAATTTACCTGCTAATATTTAATATACAGCATGGTCTTGTGCTGCATAACACCATGGACAGAGTTCGTTTGGATCATATTGGCAAAGAAACCCAACATGACAGGAGAATAGTCTTCAAAACTATTTTCAGATATAAAGACACAAAGAGCAGATTGTTTCAATGCTTCAGAAAATTTATTTGGTAAAGAAGAGTAAGAGAATAAGTTTTGCTACAAGCCTTCTTTCTGTAACATTTCAATCAGAGACAATCAACCAGTTTTTTCTACCTTGTCGCTTCACACACTTAGCATTACAGCAATAGGAGATAGTTTAAGAAAAGTAAGACTGATTAGATTTTTTTTCAGGATGTTGTGACGTTCATTTCCTCACACAGACGAATGGGAACTGATAACTGCATGGATAGTCCAACCAGCATTTGCAATCTGCATTTGGGGAAAAAAGCATTACGATTTTTGATTACACCTCTCAAAGAAAGTCATTATTCATATTTACAACGAGTTATGAGATTGAACAATTATTACAAAATGTACTCTATGTATGATAATATACGAACTTGTAAGATAATGTGTATGTATCGCTGGTGTGGATACACACACCTTCCGCAGTGCAACTCAACACTAGGGGCCCTCCTGCTGTCTGATAGCTATGTATTTATCCAAACATACTGTTGCTATGATTCTCACAACATCGGCTTGTATACTTGAATGTAACACGTTGATCCTATGTGTTCCCAGAGATTTAAACCACTCCCGTGGGGGGTCCAGTCCAATTGTGACCATACGACCCTTCTGACAAACACAGTTTCAGATAGATGAATTATTTGTCAGTTTTTGACCAGCATTGTTACTCTGGTGCACGGGTCTCAGCCTTTACATTTCTCACCTAACTGTTGTCCTAGAATAGTTCTTGAGATTTGTTGAACCAAGGCGTGATATACTTGTGAGGTAAAACTCCTATACAATTGTGTCGCTCGGGTACACAATAAATCTAATTGACAAGTAGACGACACCCGCCTGTGCATATAAGCGCTGCTACTATGCTCGTATGGCCAACATGTGGCAGGACAATCGCGAGGAAGAAGAAAAATTATATTAGCTCCATGTAGGGGGGCGGTGTGTGGGGTGTGTTAGTTTAAGTACAATACAGCACGGGAAAGCCATGTGCATGATAGCCTACTCCGCTTAATATGGAGTCGGTCCTTATTCCTGCTGTCGTCGTGCCTGGAACTCTGACATATCTGACGCTCGAACATGTCTCCCCTCCTCATTTACCACTATCTATTTTCTATAGTTTACGCGCAAACATGATACTACTATATCAACGTGAAATATAATATAAGACGCTACTGATTTTGTCAGAGCTAAGAAAAAAACAAATGGTGTCTTGATGCCAAACTACGGTATTCCTAGCTATTGTCATTGGGGGGATGGAAAGGGGCAAAAAGCTTTAGCAGACTAGAGATAAGTCACGTTAAAGGGATAACTTATCTGTCAGGAAGGTTTGCGATAGATGAGGATGAGCGGATGTCACAGACGCGGGTGATTAGGGGGTGAATGCAAGAGACCAACGTACACGTCAAAGAAGGAAATACAGATTGGTTGTCGATACCGGCTTCGCTGCTCTCTCATGATACGCTGAGATTAGAACGGTGGGTATATAGGTATGGTGGCGGGTATTCGCCTGGAATTGAGTGACCAGGTTCCGAGCTTATAGTATACGGATGACGTGTGGCAGTGAGTCCTATCTAATAGTAGGGGTGTGTGAAGTGGTCATATATCCAGGAATCTCACCATTTGTTGTAGCGAGACTGGTGTGCCAGGCCTGTCGCGTGATTCTGTGACACGGGTCGGGGAGTGTGTTGTGAGTGGGCTCAGGCTGATATAAAAGTGGGGGTACAACAGGCTAAAAGGGAGTTGCAAGAAAAGTACAGCGGGGAAGATAATAGTGGATCAAGGTATGTACAGAGTGCGGGAAATAGGGGGGTCAAAATGCGGTGAAAAATGACTGCAAGGGGAATAGAGTGAATATCGGAGTGGCGAACTTGATAATAGACGCAGACAGTATATGGGCTGGGTGGAGGGGACATGTGGGAGATGATGCATAACAGATATGGATGGGTACGAGGACAGCTAATAAGAGAAGAGTACATGGAGAGGGCTCATAGAAAACACACGAGGATATAAATAAGGGAAATGGGACATAAAAGAGTGGGAGAAAGATAGGGTGTGGTGGTACTAGATAGTTTTAGCGAAGATAGGCAAAGCAGCACATGATCGTTGATAAAGAGTACGGGGGTATAGGTGGGAGGGCACAGGTGATGAGAATGGACGGGAGTAGAAAGTAGAGTGAACAATGGGTAATGACTGGTGATAAAAATGGGGGAGGTGAATACTCGGTGGGAGAGGAGTATAGAGTGTACATAGTGAATAAGGAAAAACGGAGGGGGGGAGGGGTGGGGACGACGGGATGGAAGAACAAGTGGATGGGGGGGGGTTGGTAAAATGGAGGAGAGATCAATGGATGGGAGATAGTGGCACACATGATAGGGTGCACAGATGTGGAGTTACACAGGTGGCTACAGTGAGTGAGAAATGGGGGAGGGATTGTGGGATCAGGAGTATTTGGAATAGGTAGTGGTAGACAGAGTATGGGAGAGGGGATTGGAGGAAGTGGTAATGGAGGACAATAGCGTAAGGAGTGTGTGTTGGTTGTACATAGAAGGAATAGAGGAGGGGGGGGGCTAAGGGGGTGGAAGACGTGATCTAGGGGGATGGTGAGTGGGTAGTGGTGGTGGGCGAGTGGAAGATCACTCAAAATCGTGAGACAATAGGACAACATGACAGCAAAACTGGATGAGAGAGAACAGGGGGAGAGGGGGGGGTGACATGGGGGAGAGACAAAGTGTGGGAGGGTCATAGGTTGCACAACGGAGAGTGGAAAGTGACAGAATATGGCAAGGGGGTACTCTATAGGAAAAGGAAGGGGAGAGTAGACTCAGTGGGCAAGGCAAGGAGGGGAAGGTGAGATGAAGAGTGACATCAGGAGTGGGTGAGACAAGGGTGGCAGCAGGGGAAAGAGTCGAAGAGGGAGGGCGAGGAGGTGGACGTGTGAAGACAAGGTAGAGACAAGGGGGAACAGCCGACATGGTGTAGGGTGTGAGGTGTAGTAGGTCGAAGGGTAGGTGTAGGGGTGATCAGTGGGGGGGGAGAAACGTGAGGTGTACAAGGGAAGGGAGTGTGTAATGGGGATGGTGGTGACGGTGTGACATGAAGGATGCAGAGGTCACTACATCGATAGTGACGCAAGAGGAACATCTTGCTTGACACATAGATGGCTCACTAGGGGGATGAGGGTGGTGTGTTTGGGGTGGGGTGGTAGATAAAATGTAGGGGGGGTCAAACTGTGATATGACGGTGTGATAGGGTGGGTTGAACATCGGACACAAGGAAGGGGTTGCGAATAGCATGATGTGGGGGGGGGAGGAGAAACAATAGGGTATCATTTCAAATAATCTTGTGGATGAACTGACAGAGCCTGGTATAGAGGTGGATCGGATCATGTACCAGACTGGGATACACGGGTGGAAGATAACATAAGTGTATCGCTAAGGAGAAAGAGTAATAGAGTATTGGATCGACGGAAGAGGTGTGTGTGGGATGATAATAACTACATGGGGGGACAACAGATAAAATAGAATAAAAAGGGGGTTTATGAAAATGATGAATGGCGCAGGTGGGTGGCTATGGCGGTGTGGGTGGAAAGTGAGTATAGGAGGTGTGGTAAAAAAGATGTATATGTGTGTGTACAGATAAGGTATCGGTGCATTGTAGTAGAGGACGTTGGGGTGGGGTGTGGTCGCATAGAAGGTACGGACGTGTGACTCACAAGGGGTGTGTATGAAGTGTATCGAAAGGATGATGAGATGCAAATGAAGTGTCCGAAGGGAAGCTGGGGGAGCACACTATGAGAGGAGATTATGTAGTATAGTGCCAAGATAGGAGTTGGGTGTGAGAAGGGTACAGTGATTGATCGACAGGTAGTGTGGTGTGAGCACAGGTCACAACAGATGGAAGAATACGATAGAAGAAGGGGAAGCAGAGGAGAGGGTGAGACAAGAGAAAGGAGAGGTGAGTGGTAGGTACATAGGTGATAGGTGGGTGTGGGAACTAGAGCAAGATAGGTAATGGTGTGGGTACTGTAGCTAGGAATAGGCACTCTCGTGGTATCAGACATGGACAGAGGACGGGGGGATAATGTCATCTAGAGGCGCTTAAACAACGAGGGACCTCGTCAGTATGTGGGTGGGGATATAGGGGAGGGTGGGTGTGTGGGGTGATGTGAATAAATACACAGGGGATGCATAGTGGAGGGGAACAAGGGGCAGGAACACACAAGAGAAGGAAATAGGGACATATGGAGGGGGACACGGAGTGGAAGAGAGGAGGTAGATGAGGAAGGGGGGGGGGTAGGACATACAGAAGAGCGAGGGAGACAAGAACGTGGATTAATACACAAGGACACAAGAGGGTGTGGGGATCACGTGAGACAGATAAGAGGGAGAAGTGACATATGGAGAGGGGGTCTAAGAGAACAGTGGTACAAATAGGAGCAGAAGGTACGTGGAGGATGCAAGGTGGAGGTAGCAGTACATATACAAGAATGACGGGGGTGAAGAAGGAGGTGATAGACGGTACCAAGACATGAAGAGGATAAGAGAGCAGTATCGTAATAGGAGGACAGCTCTAGTGTAATGTAGTACAGAGGAAGAGAAAGTGGTATGTAGTAAGTGGTCGGTAATTGGACAAATGGTGAAGAGGGAGAGGAGGGTAAGTGGAGGACAGCAATGAAACACTAGGGGACACGCTAGTGTATGAGATGGAGGAGGCAATGGGGTGGGGAGGGAAGATGCGGCGGAAGGTGGGAGGGTGAACAGAGGTGAGACAGTGTAGTGATCGGTGTGATCATAAGGGGGAAGTAAGAAGTGCGATAACAATGGGAAGAGAGTACATAAGGTGGGAGACATGGATGGGAGTGAGAGTGGTGCATGTGAAAGTGTGGAGGGAGGGGAGGAGGAAGGGGTGGGGTAGCTGGTGGACTAAGTCATAGGAGGAGGGGAGAGGGGAGGGGGTGTGGATGAGAAATAGAAGGGGGGGGATGGTGATGTCACGCGACATAGAGACAGGGGCAGGAATGGAGGTGTGAAGAGTGGGATATGTTGATTTATGGGAGGTAAATCCAAAAATGGAAGGGGGACAAGGTAAAACAGGTGGGGGAATAAATAAGGGAGATGAGAGGAGGGAAGGGACAAAACGTGGGGAGCACGGGGGACACAGAGGAGTAGGGGGTGGGGTGTGCAAGAGCGTGGAGAGGGAGAGAGAAGGAGGAAAGGGGGACAGGAAGTACATAGGTTATAGAATGGGGAAATGAACAATGATCAAGTCAGGGGGATGCCAGAGAAGTAATGTGTATTGGGATGTGATGGCGTGGGCACATAGTACTACACACGGGATACGCTGGAAAGCGCGGACGTGAAGTGTAAACATAATATCTGAAGACAATACATGGGGAGTAAGTGGCATACATGTAAAGGGAAAGGGAAAAAGGGAAAAGGGAAATGAAAGATGGTAAGAGGTGATGAGATCTGTGGGTTTAAGACACAAGTGAGAAGAGATGAATTGACGAGGAGTGACCTGGAATATGCAAAGGAGTCAGTCTCTGCGTGGTATTAGTGTGGGTGAGTATGTCGAGAGTAGGTGAGTCAGTGGGTGGACTGGGATATCGCAGAAAACATGCTCACTAGATAGTCAGGCGTATCACGGCATCTCTAAAGGAGCATCTAAGACATAGGACTATCGTATCAAAGCTGGAGAAATGAGTGGACGTACAGATAGATAGAGATATTAAAACGCATAGGAGGTGGCAAGATGAGTAAGATAAGAGAGAACAAGTATGAATGGGAAGTGAGTGATAATGAAACGAAGTGGTAAGTGCATGGATAACGACAAGGTAGAGACTGAGCTCATCACGTATTTTGTGAATGAGGCAGTCAATGCATAGTATAGTCAGATACAATGTATAGGGAGGTGGCTGTGTCAACGCGGACAATATGACGGGGGGCTATAGTGGGAAGGGATCTAAGCGGGGGCGACAGGACTCACGGTGATAGAAAGTGGGGGCAGGGTACGCTCTATCTGTATGTCCGAGGTAGCTGTGAGAGTACCTGTATCAATGATGACAGGCAACAGGGACTGGTGGGTTGATCTATATATGGGTGTGTGGTGTGGGTATGGTTGGGGATATCCCTGTGATGGCTACAGAGAGGGATTGTGATAATCAATTACATGACTCGTGTATAGGAATTCAGGGGACTCAGGGGAGTCGGCTGTGGCTGTTGATTGTGATTAGCAGATCACATTACATGATGGTAGTGTGAGATGGGGATGTGCGATAACACAGGAAAGCGAGGCAGATTGTGTATATCAGTTGTGAGTATAATGACGGATATAGGGTGGTGTTGGGATAGTACTCTATTGGTGGAGTGGTGTGCGATGGCAGGTGGTGCAACCGACAGGTGTGTGTGGTAAAGGAGGGCTGGTGGGGAGAATGAAGGTGGTGAATATGGTGGAGAATGAGTGATTAGGGGAGATTGTGGGAGGGGGTGGACAAAGGCGAGGGGATAAGTGGGGTGAGAACTAAACAAAGAGGGAAGAGGTAGGAGGGACGAGGCGTGAGTAGATGTAGGTAGGGAAGGCGGTGTGGGATATACGGGAATAAGAGATGAATAGGGTGAGCTACAAATCACGGATGATGTATCGGAGGGGCGACACAGGGGGAGCGGCCTATCCAGACTATCTATAGGGCAGTCAGTATCGTAATGTCAGAAACCAGAGTCAATGTGATCGAAATCAGTCAGAGGATGACCATGTCGGCTATGGCGCATATGAACAACAATACACACTGGATACACATGAGTGCAAGAGAGGTGGGGTGGGGTTGCAGGTCGAGAGAAAGTGGGTGGAATGATGGTGGCTGGCTCCTAGATATAAGGTGCAAGTGTGTTTAGTAGAAAGAAGTGCACTGTAACTAGATGTCAGTTTTATGAATTGAGCGAATACGACAAGGAAGGATAGAGTGAAAGAAAGGGTGATGAATACGCTCTTAGACAGGGGTTGTGATGGTGTACTGACAGAGGTGTGGTAGTTTGACAACACCACAAGGAGAACTGTAGAGCGACTGAGCGGTGGACTCACGATATGCGATGAGACGGATGGATTGTTGAGACCCCACGTCGTGATATCGATGTTGAAGAGATGATCTGACACCTTCATCGACAGTTGCTGTGAAGAACTGTTTTAGCAAAAGACGAGTTGGAGAAAGTATGTTCGCATTGTACTCTGATGCGACCCTTGGTAGTGCTACTATCGCTGACCGTTATCTGTTGCAAGCGAGCTGTATACTCTCTCCAGATCACTAGGTTGTCGCTAGCACAGTAGAGATCGGGGCTGGGATGATATTGAGATGATTATCAATAGATACAGGGGAGATCACGAGAGAGACATGATAGTGGTAGTGTGTGGTACAACAAACAGTGGACCAGAGAGCATAGCAAAAACACATGTGTGTATAAATACGAAGGATGGTGACTGATAGGAGATGTACCACAGTGTAATAACAGGGGTGGAACACACAGACATTGGTAATGCATGGAAAGAAATTATAGGTAGAATGGTAGTGACTATCTGGAGACGTGACAGGGGAATGTAAGATGAGACTGTGATGCTGTTGTGAGTAACGTGGGGAACAACCGCAGGCATTGAATCACATGATGGATGAACAATGTTGTTCTTAAATGTCATATCTACATAAGTTGAAGTGACAAGCGGTGAACATGTGGGGTGAGGAGCTATGCACATAACTGAATATGATCTTCACATATGGATACAATAATGTAGTGAAATGGAGATGTGCTAACGTGATTACCTAGGTGTGTTTGTGAGCAACAAATAATGATCAGGTATCTGTGTTGTGTGAGTGTAGTTTGTGTCTAAATGGTGTGTGTATCAGATGTGGATGAAGAGTGTTGATTGTAATATAGAACAGGGTTAACAACCTTTTTTACAAAAGATACGAAATCGATCATAAAGCGTCGACACATGCAGGCGGGGTATGATGTGTGCATTTACAATTCAGAATCGCATCTAGAGGACGTGACAGGAGTGATATGTCAACATTAGGTCAGAAAGGTAGATTAGATGGAAAGCATATAACATGTGCATAGTAGCGCAAGGTAGAGAAGGGGCTGATGAGCAGGTAAATAATAATAAGATGGGAAGGTAATGGATTAGACAGCTAGCAGTGCTTCGTACATAGTTGTCACATACCTTGGGTAAGGAGGTAAAAAACTACATAAGATTATACAAATTGACAGACGGGGGCGGGAAAGAAAACAGGGATGACTGATAACGTGCGTGAAGAAAATGGTTATCAGAACTACTACAGACACAATACAGACGGATGGAACAGGATGATCTGGGTGGTATAGTCGGTGATAATTGTGTGGTAGCGAGGGGGACGATGAGGCAGAGGCATTGTCTCTCAAGGGGTGGCATGGGTGGTTTGTATCATAATAATCGTTATGACACACATAGGGGATACTAAGGTGAGAGGCACACATGAAGTGGAGTGTGTGGTGCGGTGTGTGTGTAGGATTACTGGATATAACAAGAGTGTGGTGGGTATGATGAGTGGGTGGAAGATAGTGGCCTACATGTAATTAAAAAGGGGAGAGAGAGGCAGGGGGTGTGAAGGAATAGACTGGGGTTTGGAGGTTGAACACGAACACATCACAGGAGGGGTGGAGGATGGGGCTGACATACGAGAGTGGGTGGGAGGGGAAATATGACAAGAGACGGCGGTGAGACACATTGAGAGAAGGATAGATGGATGTGGGGTGAAGGTCAGCGGCGTGGGAAGTGACTGTGGGATATAGTGGTGGCATGCGGAGGGAGACTACACATGGCGGAGTGGTGGGGGGTGGGGGATAGGAAAGAATGGAAAGGGTAAATACCTGTAGGGGGGTAGGTAGAGGAGTAGAATTATGGTGGGTCTGGGGGGATGGTGACAGGTCGCCTGATAAGGTTAGAGTTGTTTACGAGAAAATGAGGGCTCTAGTTATGGGGAGATGGGTGATGCTTGGAAAGTGTACAGGGGTGGTCGGAGTGTTGAAGGTTACATGTACAAGATGGGTGGAGTATGTGTGTGGAGGTAGAGAGCAGTTGGTATATGTGCGTATACAGATACAGAAGTGGTATACAGACAGACACAATATGTGGTAACTAGTGATTGTTGAGTACAGTGAGATGGGGAGTGGTGTAGGTATACACAAGTGTGTGGGTGTGTGTGTAAGTGTGGATGGGATAGTGATAAGGCGTGAAGGTGTGGTGTGTGACGGGTTTGGAAGTGGGATACTAGACGGCTTCGTAAGGGAAGGGGTGGACCACAATACATATGTGAGTGGTAGGACGATGAGACACATGGGGGGGTGGCGGGTTGACACACAATGTGGAAAGACAAGTGTGTGAAGACATAGTCGTGAGGTTGTGTGTGAGTGTTGTAAGTGGTAGGCGCGAGCATAGCTGTACAGGGTAGTCAATCATCGTGACAGGAGCAGAGCAGCAAACTGAGTAGGTGTGAAAAGGGAACAGTGTGGATGGAGATGATATACTTAGTAGAAAGTGCTGATAAAATGTTGACAAGAAAATAGAAAGAGGAGGTAGAGAGAGGGAGAAGGGGGAAGATAAAAAAGATAGGTAGCGTGTGAACATGAAGTGGCTGCTCAGGTAGAAAAGGGGTCACAAATGCACAAATATTATCTAAATTATACAGAGAAAATCAGAGTTGGTGAAGTGTGATGAGGGTACGTTGGTGTGTGGCAAGTGTGTAATGACATATATATATAAAAATTGATAGGAAGTGAAAGGAGTAGTGGGGTGTGTAAACCAGATATAAGAAATAGTGGCACCTGTGTTGATAGAGTGCTGGAGACAGCAAATTGGAATGAGGTAAGGATAGGAGAATATACGTGAAAGGAAGGAAGTACTGTACGGTATGCAGGTCGGTGACAAAATCTATCACACAGGAGATAAGTATCTGTGGATGTAGGGGTAGCAGTTACGAGTAAGAGGGGGGATACGCGCTGGGTGAGGTAGTGGATGTATGTGATGTAAGAGGTGATAGATGATATAATGTGGAGGAAGGGGGGGGTGTTGACAAGAAGAGATGAAGGTGGAGGGGGGGGGTTGGTGAAGAAGAAAAGGGGAGAGGGGGGGAAAAAGAAACGGGGGTGGAAAAGGGGGGCCAAGGTAAAGGGAGGGAAAAAAGGGCAAATCAAGGGGAAGGGGAGGCTCAAGCAAACCAGGAAGGGAGCAGCAAGGTAAGGAGTCGTTGAGCGGGGATAGACACAGGGCATCACACTGGAACAAGGGGGCTGTGGGGGGGTTGCCTCAGGACTGACCTTTCCATAGGGTGAATAGTTAAAACCAAGGGGCAGGGAGGTAACAATATTAAAATAAACTTGGGGTACAAAACGTTAGTGGCAGGGGGAGATCAACTTATTTTTTGCCCAGTGGCACATTATGGCACATGTTGGCAATATTTACAAAAAGTTGTCATTACTTGCAAAATTTAAAAAAAAACTTTATTTTACATGTCTAAAATGGTGCGTTTTAACACATTCTGTTTTAAATTACCCACATTTATTTTCCAGTTTTAGTAAAACACTGAGACATTGCCCTGTTTTGCTCGAACTGCAGCATTTTCACTAACATCCAGCTGTACGTGCAGCAATAACTCGAGTTTGGTTGCTCCGAATTGTACAAATGACCCCTACTTTTATACCATAGAGCCAGTAGAATCACATTATACTAAACACATTCAAGTCAGTCCCACCAATCACCATCTGTAAAAAGATGAAGACCTGTGATGCAGATTAAGTGACTTTTAAGTTTGTCCTATGTGACATTCTATCCGGAACCAGGAAGTAGGAATTTTAGCAGAGCCACTTGCAAAGCACACTGGGAGATGTAGTTACCCAATAAATACAAAAACGAAACAAAGGATTTCAGTTTTAGGGAAGAAGAAGACAAAGGTAAGAATGTTTCTAGATAATGTTTTTTAATCATGAGTGACAATTCTGGTCTTTTTTTGCTGCTGGTTAGTAAATCCCTGGTGGAGGTTGTTTACTGTCTGATTCAACTGCTGGTAGTTTTAACTGTGTGGTGTTTGGAGAAATGTGTCCCAATTCAAGCCAAAACAAGCCAATAAGTCAAGCCAAACGTCTAAATGCTAACCATAGTCTAATATTTTTCCAATAAAACAAACTAGACGAGGAAACCTGGACAGCCTGGAGTGCTACATGGACGAATATTTTGACAAAATTGTAATGGGCAAACCAAGAAAATCTGCACCCATGACCACACCACATCAAAACGCACATTCAGAGTGCTCGGCCAGCACCTCAACTATATCTCTAGAGAAAAGCTACGCTGATGTCCTGGACTCTATCGACAAGAAGCTTTTCCAGCCTGGATGCTCATCTGTGCACTGGTGGAGGTTTCTCCACAGGGAATTTCAAGCTCTGAGGAATCACTGAAATTCAGCCAGGAACAACTACCTTCGCTCACAGGTGAGAACCAAATGAAGAGGGATAGTATGAAACACTTACCGCTGGAATGATGCAGCTGTCCGGGAGAAAATAAAATATGGGAGACCATCCCGGATATACAAGCTTGGGGCATCCGTGACAACCTTGTCATCTCTGGCATCCCAAACAGGCAGAGGTGGACTCCGAATCCACGGTCCATGAATTTCTCCAATGTCAGCTGAAACTCCCAAGTGACAGGTAAAAAAAAACACATTCCATTCAAGGTAAAAAGCCTGATCAAAACTGACCTTGGCCAATTGTAGCAAAAAAAGTTCGAGCACTACAGCAAAAGGCAGGTCAGAAGTTGGGGCACAGTGCTATGAGGAATGAACTTCAGCGTTAATGATCAGCTTCCAAAGAAGATCCTGGATTTTAGGACAGTATTATTCCCAATCAGGAAGAAATATATCACCGAAGGCACCGGAGCTACAGTGGCTGTAGTCAAACTCTGTTAATGGTCAGTTGTTCAGGGACCGGGAGATCACGCCGTGCCTTTATTAAGAGCAACAGCAGATTAGCCTAAAACATTTTACACTGGTTAGATAAGAGGTTACATAACGGGCAACTATAATCTAATGTAAAGTACAGCTCAGCATGATGTTTACTTTGTGTGATGTGGGCAGGGCAAAGACTGAGTTTTTGGGTATCCGCACCTTTTTGTCTCCTCTCATTTTGTCTGTTACCACACCTCTCTTTTTCACTCTTTTTTCTTTCTGTCACACACAAACATGCATACTCGCACACATCCACACACACGCACACAAATATTTCTTGACATAACCCTATATCTCCGACCCCATCTTACCCCCAGCTCCTACTTAATTTTCTGTCTTTTTCTTTGCTATATCTCTGCTTCTGGACTTTACATCAGGCAACCCCAAGCACTAACTATGATTTCACTTGGGTCAATCTATTTCTATGGTGACATGCGCTGTCCAACTTTAGCTACACACGCACAGCTATGGGCACACTAAGGTTTCTTACATGGAATGTGCATGGAGCAGGCACCAGAGAGAAAAAGTTAAAGATCTTTAACCAACTTAAAAGACTGCTGGCAGATGTTGTCTTACTGTTGAGAGACAAAAACACACTGGACCACTGTTACACAGATGGATTTCCAACAAAATTCTACAAAGAATTCTGGGATATTTTGGCTCCAACATTCCACAGAATGTTGCAGGAAACTGAGGAAAATGGCCGACTTACGCCAAATATAAAATCTGACAAAATTACTCTTCTGTTAAAACCAGGCAAAGACCCAGTATTTCCCACCAGCTACTGACCCAAATCCCTTATTAACATTGATCTGAAACTAATCTGTAAATCCCTCACAAAAAGACTAGAAAAGGTTATTTTGTCATCTTCCGCTTTATCCAGGACCGGGTTGCAGGGGCAGCAGACTCAGTAGAGATGCCCAGACCTCCCTCTCCCCAGACACCTCCTCCAGCTCCTCCGGGGGAGCCCAAGGCGTTCCCAGGCCAGCCGACAGACATAGTCCCTCCAGCGTTTTCTGGGCAGTTGCCTGGGCCTCCTCCCGGTGGGACGTGCCTGGAACACCTCCCGAGGGAAGCGTTATAAGGGAGTTCCCATCCACCCTGTGGAGGAATCTCCACAGGGTGGCCGGGATCTTGTTCTTTTGGTCATGACCCAAAGTTCATGCCCATAGGTGAGGGTAGGAACGCAGACCGACCGGAAAAAATTGAGAGCTTTGCTTTTCGGCTCAGCTCTCTCTTCACCACAATGGACCGGCACAGCGTCACTATTACTGCAGCAGCCGGAACAATCCGTCTGTCGATCTCCCACTCCATTCTCCACTCACTTGTGAACAAGACCTAAATACTTGAACTCCTCCACTTAAGGTAGGAACTCCACTCCAACCTGAAGAGGGCAAGCCACCCTTTTCCAGTCAAGAACCATGGCCTCGGACTTGAAGGAGCTGATCCTTATCACAGCAGAGACAAAATCCATTGGTCCCCAAAACAGACCCCCTCTGGCCCTTGGCTGCACTTAGAAATCCTGTCCATAAAAGTTATGAACAGGATCGGTGACAAAGTTTGTTGTCACTCTTGTTTTGGAGTCCAACATGCACCGGAAACAGGTCCGACTCAGCGCTGGCAATGCATACCAGACTCCTGCTTCGCTTGTACAAAAACCGGATAGCCCTTAATAAAGGGCACCCGAAAGGTAACTCCTCTCATAATACATCCTGACCAAACTGGTTTTATAAAAGGGAGGACTTCATCCACAAATTCACACAGGTTACTTAATTTGAGGATTTGAGTGCTTGAATGATCCTAGAAGCTGTTGACTGGGGATTAAATGCCCTTGGTAAGGTCTCCCATGGAAAACAGGCTTGGGGTGACGGGTCAGACAAAGAGCGGTTCAAAACACTGTCAAACACCTTCATGACAACCAATAAATCAAGGCTTACGGGCCGAGTGGTAGTGCGGAGTACCCAGCCTTCTTGGAGTCCCTGTCGGGGGTGCTGCGTGGTGCCCCACTCAGAGACTCCGTTATTCTGCTGGGAGATTTCAACACCCACGTGGGAAACGACAGTGACACCTGGAGGGGCATGATTGGGATGAATGGCCTCCCCAATATGAACCCGAGTTGTGTTTCATTATTCGATTTCTGTGCTATTCACGGATTGTCCATATTGAACACCATGTTCAAGCATAAGGGTTTTCATCAGTGCACTTGGCACCAGGACACTTTAGACAGGCGGTCCATGATCGACTTAGCTGTTGTGTCGTCAGACCTCTGGCCGCATGTCTTGGAAACTCGGGTGAAGAGATGAGCTGAGCTGTCCACTGTTCACCACCTGGTGGTGAGTTGGATCCACTGGAAGAAGAGAAAGCCATAAAGATTTGGCAGGACAAGGCGTGTAGTGAGGGTCTGCTGGGAACGTCTTATAAAGCCAGAGATGTATTCAAATCGTATCTCCAGGAGAGCTTTTACCAGATTCCGGGGGATGTTGGAGACATGGAACCTCCATTGTCGATGCTGCTGCCCGTAGCTGTGACCATAAGGTCTGAAGTGCAAGTCGAGGCTGCAATCCCCGAACCCGGTGGTGCACACTGGTAGCAAGGGATGCTGTCAAACTAAAGAAGGAGTCCTATAGGCTGTGGGTGGCTTGTGGGACCCCTAAGGCGGCTGATGGGTACCGTGAGGCGTGCTGCGGCCAGGGCTGTGGCAGAGGCGTCGGAGGGGAAAGCGTGCTGGCGCCCTGGTAAAGCTCCGCAAAAGAGGACTTCGCACACCACTGCCTTCAATACATCTGGCAAATGTCTGCTCTCTAAGCAACAAGATGGATGAGCTACTTCTTCTCACCGGTAAAAACTCGGACCTCCACAGATCAGCGGTTCTCTGCTTCACCGAGACATGGCTGAGTGAAAACATCCCGGACCGCGCACTGCTGATACCGGACTTCCAGCTGTTCAGAGCGGATCGCAGCGCGGAGCTATCAGGGAAGAAGCGAGGAGGCGGAATCTGCTTTTATATAAACGAAGGTTGGTGCAGAGACATAAAAGTGCTGGGGAAAACATGTAGTCCGGATCTGGAGTCATTTTCCATAATCTGTAAACCGTTTTACTCACCGAGAGAGTTTTCCTCGTTCATAATAATCGGCTCATATTTTCCTCCGCATGGCTGCACTTCTGCCGCGGAAAAACATCTCGCTGAGCTGATTACAGACGTGGAGAAAAAACACCCTGACTCTTTCATCATAATACTGGGAGATTTTAACAGCGCAGATCTCTCTAATGAGCTCCCCAAATACAGACAGCATATTAAGTGTCCCACCAGAGACAAAAACACACTGGACCACTGTTACACAGCTTTTAAGGACTCATACCATGCTGTTACCAGGGCTGCTCTGGGACTTTCGGATCATTGCCTTATCCACCTCATCCCAACTTACAGACAGAAACTAAGAGCTTCCAAACCCGTGGTTCACACTGTTAAGAAGTGGACTGAGGAATCAAAGCAGATGCTACAGGCCTGCTTTGAATGCACAGACTGGACTGTTTTTGAAACCTCAGCCACTGATTTAAACGAACTAACTGATGTGGTGACATCATACATCAGTTTCTGTGAGGACATGTGTGTGCAGACCAAGACCTTCTGCACC
The DNA here is from genome assembly GCA_036173005.1 of Crenichthys baileyi. Classification (NCBI taxonomy): domain Eukaryota; kingdom Metazoa; phylum Chordata; class Actinopteri; order Cyprinodontiformes; family Goodeidae; genus Crenichthys; species Crenichthys baileyi. The sequence goes on along the minus strand of JAHHUM010002818.1, from coordinate 20,957 downwards.
TTTGGGAACAACAAGCCATGGTTCACTCCACACCTCAGGAACCTGCGCAGGGACAAGGAAGAAGCTCACAGCAGTGGAGACTGGGCGTGGTACAGGCAGGCCAGGAACAGACTAACAAAGGAGATCAAAGCAGCCAAGAGAAGCTACAGTGAGAAGCTGAAAAACAGCCTTTCTACTGGTGACACTTCGGCTGTATGGACTGGTCTGAGAAACCTGACTGCCTACAGAAGCCCCACCACCCTTCCTGAACAAAGTCCTCGCCTGGCCAACCGTCTGAATGGCTTCTACTGCAGACATGACAAGAAGCCATTCACACCTCAAACCAACTCCTCCACATCCCATTCAGGAACAGGTTCGACCAGCAAAGCAACCAACCCCCTACCTTCAGATCCTCTGCCTGCACTAAAGATCTCTGAGGATGATGTAAACAGGCTCTTTCAGCGCATGAAAACAAAGAAAGCTGGAGGACCTGATAACGTCTCCCCATCATGCCTGAAAGCCTGTGCAAATCAACTCGCTCCAATCTTCACCCGGATCTTCAACAAGTCACTGGAGAAGTGTGAGGTCCCCTCCTGCTTCAAACGATCCACCATTATCCCAGTGCCCAAGAAACCCACCATCCTAGGATTAAATGACTACAGGCCTGTAGCCCTGACGTCTGTGGTCATGAAATCCTTTGAGCGGCTGGTGTTGAAGCACCTGAAAGACATCACAGGCCCCCTGCTGGACCCCCTGCAGTTTGCGTACCGAGCAAACAGGTCAGCAGATGATGCTGTTAACTTGGGTCTACACTTCATCCTGCAACACCTTGACCACCCAGGGACCTACGCCAGGATCCTGTTTGTAGACTTCAGCTCGGCCTTCAACACCATCATACCAGACATCCTCCACCAGAAGCTCACCCAGCTCAACGTCCCAGCCTCCACCTGTCAGTGGATTAACAGCTTCCTGACGGACCGACAGCAGCAGGTGAGACTGGAGAGCATCTTCTCCCGAACCAGATCAATAAGTACTGGTGCCCCCCAGGGGTGTGTTCTATCCCCACTCCTCTTCTCCCTCTACACAAATGACTGCACCTCAGCGGACGTGAAACTCCTGAAGTTTGCAGATGAAACCACTGTCATTGGACTGATCCAGGACGGTGATGAGTCTGCATACAGACAGGAGGTGGATCAGGCGGTACACTGGTGTAGTCAGAACTACCTGGAACTAAACCCACTCAAGACTGTGGAGATGGTAGTGGACTTTCGGAAAACACCACCTCCATACACCCCCTCACCATCCTCAACAACACCGTGTCGGCTGTGGATCACTTCAGGTTCTTAGGAACCACCATCTCTGAGGACCTGAGATGGTCTTCACACATAGACACTGTTCGGAAGAAGGCCCAGCAGAGACTGTACTTCCTGAGGCAACTCAAGAAGTACAACCTTCCACAGGAGCTGCTGGTCATCTTCTACACTGCCATCATTCAGTCTGTCCTGTCTTCATCCATCTCCGTGTGGTTTGGTTCATCCACAAAACAGGACAGGTCCAGACTGCAACGAACAATCAGGACTGCAGAGAGAATCATCAGGGCTGACCTTCCCTCCATCCAAGACTTATACAGGTCTAGTGTCAGGAAAAGAGCTGCTAAAATCTCTGCAGACCCCACACACCCTGCACCTAAACTGTTTAGAGTTCTGCCTTCAGGCCGACGCTACAGAGCGCTGTTCACAAAAACCAGCCGCCACAGAGACAGTTTCTTCCCCCAGGCTGTTTCTCTGTTGAACATTCAATAAAATACAAAACAACAGCATACAGATGTTGCAAAATGCACCTTTTTATTTATATATGTGTATATTGTACATTGTAAATATGTATATTCTGTAGTGCAAAAACAAAAACCAAAGAGCAAAGTCTACCGGAGTCAAATTCCTTGTTTGTATGTACAAACTTGGCAATAAAGCTGATTCTGATTCTGATTCTGAAAAACTCAGGCCTGGGAGAAATTCGGTGAGGGCATCGAGAAGGACTGTCAGTTGCCCTCGAAGCGATTTTGGCAAACTTTCCGGTGCCTCAGGAAGGGGAAGCAGTGCTTCGCCCACACTGTTTACAGTGGGAGCTGCTGACATCGACTGGGGACATTATCGGATGGTGGAAGGAGTACTTTGAGGATCTCCTCAATCCTGTCGTCATGCCTTCCCTTGTGTAAGCAGAGACTGGGGACTTGGGTTGGACTATTTCATTTCCCAGCCTGAATTCACCGACGTGGTTAAAAAGCTCCATGGTGGCAGGGCTTCGGGGGTGGATGAGGTCCACCCTGAGTACCTCAAATCTGTGGAGGTTGTAGGGCTGTCATGGTTGACAAGCCTCTACAACTTTGCGTGGTGGTCGGGGACAGTGCCTCTGGACTGGCAGACTGGGGTGGTGGTCCCCCTTCATAAGAAGGCTGACTGGAGGGTGTGTACCAACTATAGGGGGATCACACTACTCAGCCTCCCTTGTAAGGCCTATGCCATGGTATTGGAGAGGAGAGTCCGGCCGATAGTCAAACCTCGGCTTCAGGAGGAGCAGTGTGGTTTTCGTCCTGGCCGTGGAACAGTGGACCAGCTCTACACCCTCTACAGGGTGCTCGAGGGTTCATGGGAGTTTGCCCTAACGGTCCACCTGTCTTTTGTGGACCTAGAGAAGGCATTCGACCGTGTCCCTCGTGGTGCTCTGTGGGGAATGCTCCATGAGTACGGAGTCGGGGGCCCTTTATTAAGGGCCATCTGGTCTCTGTACAAGCGGAGCAGGAGTCTGGTCCCCATTGCCGGCACTAAGTCGGACCTGTTCCCGGTGCATGTTGGACTCCGGCAGGGCTGCCCTTTGTCCTGTTCATAACTTTTATGGACAGGATTTCTAAGCGCAGCCAAGGGCCGGAGGGGGTCTGGTTTGGGGAGCACATACTGTGATGTAATAGTTCAAAAAACATGATAGAGGATAGAGAAAACTAATATGACCCAAGCACAATATAAAGATATCTATGCAACACCTAAAGAGACAAAATTCAGCTTTTCTGCATTCCTACAGACTCAAAGTACACAACAAAATGTATTTAAGGGCTCAAAAAGAGATGTTGATATGTCCCCTTTAAACAGGTTTAATGTTAAAGTTCTCCACACTGACACCTATTGGCTACATTGTGATACACATTGTGAAATAAATGAATTTAACAATTTATTGAAAATCCTGATTTAGTCCCCTCATTTTGAAAGCCTTTTCACCAAAATCCTTGCCTTCTTTCATTTGTTGAGTGCTAACAATTTGTTTATTTGTTTGTTATTAAGTTCTGGTTTTACAAGAATTTTGGTACTGAAACTATGAAATATAACAAAAAGTTTAGTAGTAGGAGGGGAATGGTAGCCAAGTGCTTAGACCAGAACACTACGATCTGACAAGGCAGCAGGTACACTGGTTGGAATCCCACAGACAGCCAATCTGGGTCCGTGAGTAAGAAACTTAACCCCAGAATCCTCCCCAGGTACTGCACAGCAGCCCACTGCTCCCTAAGGGATAGGTTAAATGCAGATGACAAAATCTATTGAAATGTACAAGTTGCATTGATAAATAAAGATTATAATTACCGCGCTTATTTTTTATTTTATGTTAAATCCAAATCCACATATGCACGCTGTCATGTCCTGAAATAATGTCATCTTTTTAAGATGCTCATATTTCTTCTTCGAAGCCAAATTATTTTATTGATAATTAAATATGAGGATGATACTTGAATTGTGTGTTTTTGCAGTGTATTCCTGTTTTGGTTGGTTACTTTGTGGTTTCAGTTTTATTCTGAACTCTGATGAAGACTCAACTACATTAAATTATCAGTCTGGTTGTTTATAACGGGAAAAATAACCCATTCCTTAGAGATGTAGTTACTGGTTAAACTCACCAGAGAGCGCTCCACAACATAACAGATCAAGGACTACATGAGGAATTGTATACCTTCTCTCTAAAATGCCTTTCAAACAGGCATAAATGAGTACCTGTTTACAGATCAACACAAAAGAAATTAAAACCCTGCATAATTAATAAGTTGTGACAAAAGGTTCTATTTTCAAAGATTTGACCACTTTTAAAGAACTGTCTTCTCTGACTCCCAAGGACCTCTTTGATTAGAAAATTTTAGCCACATTCAGCCATCATGAGTGGTTTGTGGGTTGATGTTAAAATCCTGCGAGCTTACAGGTTAAATTTGGTGATGGGAAACAATTGTTAACAGGATACAACTTTTGTTCTGTGTTTTCATAAAAGCCTGATTTCTATTATTTTTTCCCCTTAACAACCCTGTTCTGGTGGATCCCTTTTTGTTTTACAAATTCTACACTCAGCTTTTCAATCTCTGATATAATTGAAATACAGTCAGATGCTGCTGCTTTTTCAGTTCTATCTTATTTCACTGTTTTTCCACCACACTCTTCATTTCAAGCCGGCCCTTCTCTATGCCTTTGCAGCTGGCCTGTACCACTTCAGTCTCAATCTTCATTGAGACTGTAGTCCTGTTTAGATGTCTGTACTTTACTATCCTGTGTTCTTAACCAAAAAAAATGTTTGCTACGTTACAACGATACCTTTCCCCTTGTCATATTATTTGTTAGCAGCAAATATAAAATGCTTTTTTCATACAAACTGGGCTGTGTATACTGGAACTAATTTATATGTATTATGACAGTAATTCATTTTGGTTATCTTATCTTTACAATCAGATTGCTAGAGGAGGAGACAACGAAACTTTACCTGCAGAACCAAAAAAATATGTTTTTATCTTTTTGCATTTCAGTTATTTTTCACCTCTTCTTTGATCTGCTTGATCAGGTTTTTTTCCTGTTTAAAAAAACCTATGCGCTGGGTATTCTGAGAGACATTGGCTACATTGATGCAATTCTAACAGAGGTGAATTACAAGCTTGTTGAAACAGCTTTGTTTATTTTAGATAAAACAAACCATTATGCTATGAATTTGTTTCTTCCATTACTTTATGTGTTTTAGTTTATTTCTGAAAGCAGAGTTCTTGAGGGGTAAATTAAAAGACACCTAAAGGGTTGAATCCAGTTAACCAAACTGTCTTATCTGAAGCGAGTTTTCTTTATTTTCATGACTATGAATATTGTAGCTTCACACTGAAGGCATCAAAACTATGAATTAACACATGTGGAATTATATACTGAACAAAAAATGTGAAACAACAGAAAATATGTCTTATATTCTATGTTCTTCAAAGTAGCCACCTTTTGCGTTGATTACTGCTCCGCACACTCTTGGCATTCTGTTGATGAGCTTCAACAGGTTCACAGGTGTGCCCTGTCAGGTTAAATAAATGGGATTTGAAGCCTTATAAATGGGGTTGGGACCATCAGTTGTGTTGTGCAGGAGGTGGATACAGTACACAGCTGATAGTCCTACTGAACAGACTGTTGTATTATGGCAAGAAAAAAGCAGCTAAGTAAAGAAAAACGAGTGACCATCATTACTTCAAGAAATGAAGGTCAGTCAGTTAACTGCAGCTCAGATTAGAGAACAGGTCAATGCCACACAGAGTTCTAGCAGCAGACACATCTCTAGAACAACTGTTAAGAGGAGACTGTGTGAATCAGGCCTTCATGGTAAAATAGCTGCTAGGAAACCACTGCTGAGGACAGGCAACAAGCAGAAGAGACTTGTTTGGGCTAAAGAACACAAGGAATGGACATTAGACCAATGGAAATCTGTGCTTTGGTCTGATGAGTCCAAGTTTGAGATCTTTTGTTCCAACCACCGTGTCTTTGTGTGGCGCAGAAGAGGTGAACAGATGGACTCTACATGCCTGGTTCCCACCGTGAAGCATGGAGGAGGAGGTGTGATGGTTGGGGGTGCTTTGCTGGTGACACTGTTGGGGATTTATTCAAAATTGAAGGCATACTGAACCAGCATGGCTACCACAGCATCTAGCAGCGGGATGCTATTCCATCCGGTTTGCGTTTAGTTGGACCATCATTTATTTTTCATCATCATTTATTTTTCATGGGACAGCAGGGCCGAGCTCAATTCGTGGCTGTGGCCGGCAGAAGCATGCCGGAGGGAGCTGGGGGAATCAATGCTGATTATCAGCAAACGAGATGTCATTATTGATATAGCCTGTTACTTTTAAATGATAATGTGTTAACTGGTTTTTATTTAATAAACAGCGTTAGACCCATAACATAAGGTGGCTGTATTTACTTGGATGGAAAATAAATAGCACTATGCGTGTGTATGAATGACGTGCTGAAAGGATGACGAAGACTTATTGCACAAACAGCTTCCACAAAAAAAGCAGCAGCAACCGCCGTGGCAGGCTTTTACGGCTGGTCTGGCACCTTCTGGCATCCTTGCAGAATCCCCTGGCTCCCTCCGGCATGCCATCTTCTGGCAAGTAGCGGCATGCTTCTGCTGGCCACAGCCACGAAATGAGCTCGGCCCTGCTGTCTCAGTGCCGCCCCACAGATAAAACTCCGCCCCCTCATTTGAATATAAGAATATGAAATAAAACGAGCTTAAAATGAAAAACGGCGTTAAAAAGTAAAAGTCACTGAAATACTTAAAGTAGCTTTGAAATAAAAAATGTCACAAAAAAAAAACTGTATTATGAAATAAATAAAAAAATTTAAATTTTTTTAAGTAAAAAAAATAAATCTTGAAAAAAGAATTAAAAAAATAAAATGAAAAATTTTTTTTTAAAATAATTATTTAGTTTTTTTTTTGGGGAAAAATTTATTTTTTTTCATGAATATTTATTAATAATTTATCAATAGCTGTATTTTTTTTTTTTATTAATTTTGAAAAAACGGGGGCCTATCCATAGAAAAAGGGGGACTGATTGGGAAAAGTGGAGGTGGACAAAATGAAGTTAATTACTGGTTGGGCAGATGCAGGGGGTAAAAAGAAAGTGATAACATACAAGAACCTAAAAATAGAAAAAAAATTAAAAAACAAACAAAAAACACAAACAAGGGAAAAAAATAAACAGAAAACAGGATCCAAAAAACACAAAAAACTGGGGGTTAAGATAAATAAAAAACCCACCAAAATCCAAACACCATCAAAAACATGACCAAAAAATACAAAAAGCAGATTGTTTCATGCTTCAGAAACTTTATTTGGCAAAAAAAGAGTAAGAGAAATAAGTTTTGCTCACAAGCCTTCTTTCTGTAACATTTCAATCAGAGACAATCAACCAGTTTTTTCTACCTTGTCGCTTCACACACTTTGCATTACAGCAATAGAAGATAGATCAAGAAAAGTAAGACTGATTAGATTTTTTTTTTGGATGTTTTGATGTTGTTCATTTCCTCACACAGACGAATGAGGTCGAATGAGTGCATTTATAGTCCAACCAACAATTGTAACCTGCATGTGGACAAAAACAACATAAAGATTTCTGATTATACCTTTCAAAGTCAAAGTCATTATTCAGAATGATGGTTATGAGTTGAACATCTGAGCATGTGTTTGCTTTAATGTAAGTAAACTACACACTGGTCTTTTTTCACTGACTGTTCAATCAAATTACCTGAGTAGTTCATGATAATGCACTTGACACCAGCGTTGTTTGTCGGCCTTCCTGAGCACCAGGAATTGAAGCTGAAACGGGAGCCATCACTCCAAAACCAGTTACCATCCTAGAAAGGATTAATTAGTAGCACAACCAGCTTTTAAAAAGAGTCACAAAGTTTAGAGCATCTGGATAATTGCAAATCGTTCCTCCTGAATGAATATTTACAGGTTTATAAAAGTACTTCTATACTGCATATGGCCAATCAATATTTCTACAGTCAAAATTAGACATTTCATCAGAGGTGTTAAATTATTGTAATGACTCAATATGACACTATGACACAATACCTGGTCAGAGCCTCCGATCCAAGTCTGCGGATTTTGATTAGTCTTGCTGTATATAAAGCTTTTAAGCCAATTATACTCAGTGGAGCTATGTACAGATGCAAGGTTTCCACCCAAGGTCACACAGTAGTTCTACAATGGAAACAAAAATACAATACATTATAAAACCCATACTAATAAATACAAGGTTGTGTTTATTTATGATCAACCGTTTCAAAACTGATAAAAAAGAGTGCATGATGATCTTATTAACTCCTGTAGAATAAATAGCTGAAATTATGTCCACAATTATAGACACTCGAACTATACCTTTTTACAGTTTGGCATTTTATTATTAATATTCTGCTTATTTTAACTGCAATGAAATAACTGTAAGAAGGTATTCAGAGATTTTTAAATATTTATTAC
>JAHHUM010002818.1:0-11302 GCA_036173005.1 Crenichthys baileyi | reverse complement strand
GGTCAGCCCGGCAGAGATCTTTTAGTCCTAGACAGAAAGTGTTGGTGCTCCTTCCTACTGACAACAATAAACTGTTGGCTAAGTGGCAGGGACCCTTTGAGGTTCAGAAGAAATTGGGTTCCACTACTTATCAGGTGTTTATTCCTGGACAGCCACGTTCCATGAGAGTCCTGCATATAAACCTTCTCAAGGAATGGGTGCAGCGCCCTGAGAAGACAGCAGAGGTGATGCTCATAAGAGAAGTGCCAGAGGAAGAGCAGGTTGTGGAGCAATACTTGCATGCTGCTGATGTGACAGACTGTGACCTTAGTCATCTGCCAGAGGATAAACAGCTTCAGGTGAGAGGTGTATGCAACTCTGAAGTGTTTCAAGTAAATCCTGGCAGAACAGATATTGTTGAACATGATATTGTCATTAAGGAGGATGCTTTGTAAGGCGTCTGAGTTACAGGATTCCTGAACGTTTGGTGGCATCCCTGAAAAAGGAAACTGACCTCATGTTGTCCCTGGGGATTATTGAGCCATCAAGGAGTGAGTGGTGTAACCTGGTGGTCCTGGTGCCAAAGAAGGACAACAGGATGAGGTTCTGTATAGATTTCAGATACCTAAATTCAATATCACTGTTCGACTCCCACACCACGTATTGATGATTTGTCGGAACGGCTAGGGAAGGCAAAGTATTTGACCACACTTGATCTGTGTAAGGGTTATTGGCAGGTGCCACTCACAGAGCAATCAAAGAAGCTGACAGGCTTTCAAACACCTTGGGGTCTCTTCCAATTTACAGTGATGCCATTTGGGCTACATGGGGCTCCAGCTACCTTCCAGAGATTAATGGACCAGGTATTATGCAGTTTATCAGATTTTGCGTCTGCATATCTCGATGATATTGTCATCTACAGCACCACATGGGATGAACATTTGGAACATCTGCAGGCTGTGTTTGACCGTCTCAGCTCTGCTGGATTGACGGTGAACCCCTCGAAGTGTGTTTTTGCCTCTTCTGAGACTGAATACCTCAGCCATGTGATTGGGAATGGGGTGCTCAAGCCACAGGTCAATAAAATCCAGGCCATTGAGTCTTGTCCTCTCCCACAAACCAGGAAGCAACAAAGATCCTTTTGGGTATGGCAGGCTTTTATAGGCGGTTTATACCACAATTCTCCACAAGGGCAGCTCCACTAACAGACCTGCCAGGCGTTAAGTGTCCTAATCAGATTAACTGGACGGAGGAGGCTATAGCAGCTTTCAAGGACATTCGTCAATCATTGAGTACTGAACCAGTTTTGTATAGTCCAAACTTTAATGAATCTTTTGTCCTGCAAACTGATGCCTCCCATAGGGGTCTGGGAGCAGTACTTCTTCAAGGTCAAGAAAGTGAACGTCATCCTGTCGCTTATATAAGCCGAAAGCTATTCCCAAGAGAGGTTCGGTATTCAACAGTGGAAAAGGAGGCTCTGGCCATCAAGTGGGCCCTTGATTCCTTGAGGTACTACCTCCTTGGGAGATAATTTATCCTGGAGACAGATCACAGTGCGCTTCAGTGGATGGAAAAGATGAAAGACACGAATGGAAGGATTACAAGGTGGTACCTTGCACTGCAACCATTCCGCTTCATCATCAAGCACATCCCTGGGAGGAGTAACCTTACAGCTGACTTCCTCTCTCGCTGTACCAGCGAGAGTCCTGAAGAGGGGAGGTGTGTGATGGCTTCAGCCCCACTTTGGTAAAGTCAATTCACACACTCACCTCATAAGTCTGTTTTGTTTTGAGATTAAACGTGTTTTAGTTAGGTAATTCATTAATTTCCTTACAGTTTGTGAGTTCCCATTCTGAGAAGAGTTATATTTAGTTGGCCTCTTTTACGGGCCCATAAGCTATATTTTGGAACTTTGCTACTTTTGAAGGTTGGTGGGTAAATAAAGACCCACTTGGTATATACTTTCCTGTGTCCGCTATGCCTTTACTGCTCAGTCCCTCACAATATACATGAAAATAAGGACAACTCTTTGAATGAGAAGGTTTGTCCAAACTTGTTTTTGTACTGTATATATTTCACTAGGCCAATATTTCTGTATTAGAAATCCTTTTTATTTACCTTGTGCAGTATTCAAATTTTCAAAAGAACTGAATTTTGTGCTTGGGTCAGCTTTAAGCCAAAATCATAAAAATGTATAGAAATAATGGCTTGAAATACATCACCCTAAATGAATCCATGTAATATATAATTCTGACTTTTTTAATTAAATTACTGAAATAAATTAACTTTTTGATGATATTCTAATATACTGAGTTGCAGCTGTGCTTTGGAGAGCTTGATCTTATTGCAAGACATCTCAGCATTTACAAATTAATTTTCCTGAAGAGCCCCTTTGATCTTGGCCTGATGTCACCACAGATACACACAGTGAGCTGACTGTAGATGTACTCGTACTCGTCGTCTTCCGCTTCATCCGGGACCGGGTCACGGGGGCAGCAGACTCAATAAAGACACCAGACGTCCCTCTCCCCAGACACCTCCACCAGCTCCTCCGGGAAAAGGCGCCCAAGGCATTCCCAGGCCAGCCGAGAGACATAATCCCTCCAGCGTGTCCTGGGCCGTCCCCTGGGCCACCTTCCAGTGGGAAGTGCCTGGAACACCTCCCGAGGAAGGCGTCCCGGTATAGAGGCACTTCAACTGGCCCCTCTCAACGTGGAGGAGCAGCAGCTCTATTTTGAGCTCCTCCCGGATGGCCGAGCTCCTCACCCTATCTCTAAGGGTGTGCCCGGCCACCCTACGGAGAAAGCTAATTTCAGCCGCTTGTATCTCCTTCTTTCGATCATGACCCAAAGTTCATGGCCATCGGTGAGGGTAGGAACATAGATGTCAGATGTTTAAATGAAACAGGTTCCACCTACCCCTCCACATGGCTGTTCAGGGTTTGAGCACATAAACTGGAACCTGTGATTTAAATTTAATGGATTTTAAGGTGTATAGATGGACCTGAGTTCATATTTTTCACTTTATACCACATTACAATCCTAGACTTCAATAAATTTTATTATCACTTTATTTATTAGCCCAGCACACTTTGTATAATTGTGAAGTGGAAAGAAAATTATGATAAAAATAAGCAAATTGTGGGATTCATTTGTATTCTGCTCCTTTTCTCAGAGACCTCTAAATAAAATCCAGAACATCCAGCAACCTTCTGAAGTCACTTATATAGCTAGGAATATCCATCTGTGTGCAATTTAGTCACATCGCAAATTCAGCTGTTCTGTGAAGGCCTTCTGTAAAGGCCTTTGTTAGAGAACGCCAGTGGACGAACAGCATCATGGAGACAAGGAACACAACAGACAGGTCAGTGATTAAGTTACAGAGAAATTTAAAGTAGGGTGGGGTGAACATCTCATGGATCATTGTTTACACAACCATCAAAAAATGAAAAGAGTATGTCATAAACCTACCAAGATATGACTGTCCACTGAAACAAACCGGCCAGGCAAGGGGATGATTAATCAGAAAATTAGCCAAAAGACCCGTGGTTACTCTGCAGGAGCTGCAGAGATTCATTGTTCATCTAGGTGAGCTAGACAGCTTTTTGTTTGGCACTATGTAAATTTGACCTTTATGGAAGAGGGGGAAGATGACAGCCACTGTTGAAAGAAAGCAGTAATAAGGCTTGTTTGCAGTTGAAGTCTGAAGGCTCTTTAGTTGTCCAGCTGATGGTGACTTATATAATTCTGGACAGTGAAACAGAGAGGAGTAGGAAAACCTCACAATGTTTTGCAGCCATGGAGTTAAAACAGTTTCAAATCACCTCATTACAGGTTATTTTCACTCATGTAGCTTGTACATGCCACCACCAGAGCCTTAAGGCTTCACAGACTTCTAAAATGTACTTCAGAGTGCTAGACAAACATATGCATATGAAACAAGTGTTTTTTTCTCCCTTTTTCCACTAACAGACTATGCATAATGCATAGCTGTATGAATAGATTGTTGACGCAACTGAAACATTGATTGATTGATTGACAGATTGATTGATGGTGACAGTTATGACTAATTCATTAAAGGGAAAGCTTTCCATGCATGTCAGTCATTTTGGGTTGAGGGAGTCCACTGGCCACAGACAGGCTGTGTGTGCGTTAGTTTGTGAGCGTAGTGAAAAACACATCATTTAGAGGGAGCAAACTTTCATTTCATGCTGACGACACCAGTTATGTCAGATACTTTCACAAACAAACTCAGAGAGTACAGAATAATCCGAGATTCAGCTGTTTTCTAGTAAAAAAAAACAAACAAAACTCTCACAAGAGCATACACCCACAGTTGTCGTGAAATTGTAGTTAAGAGTGATCTCTCACTCTGTGGCTTCTGTGCAGAGCTTTAAATTTACACAGAAAAGCAAGGCCAAGGACTTAACTTTATTGAGATTATGTGCGTCTTTCTCATTTATGTGCAAACAATAGTAAAGTTGTATTTGAGCACAAAGTATGTGAATGCATTATGTTGGGACCCCAGCCATGGGTTACAACATTAAAGTCCGTTATGAACTTTTCTGGAACTTTTAAAATAAATAACATTAACTTGCTTCTTAACACAGCCCAAGAAGAGGAGGAGTCAGAGCTGGAATCTTTAACCCAAAGACACCTTCCCCACTACGCCCTCCCTCAATCCACCTGCAACCGCAGCTAACGGAGAGAACCAAACGCATCAGCTGAAGGCCTTGAAACTTGCGAGTGAGTAAGGATTCTACTTTGAAGAATCCTTGGATCCAAAGCAACTAAAAGTTAGGTATTGATCTGCTGCTCACATAATCCAGCATTCATACAAAAAGGGAGGAAATAAGGAGTTGATTGACCCTTCTTCCCGAGGCTACAAAAGCAGCCAGAAAGCCCCTGCTCCTAATTGAAGCGGTATTCCCCTGCCTGAGAGAGAACTACGGGTCCGCAGCATCGCACGCCTTCCTGCATGCAAGTCCAGGTAGCAAGAGCTACCCTGCCGCACCGAGGCTACTTAAGGAGCCTCAATGTGCCTTTGTTACCAGTTCGACCCCAGCAAGCAACACTAGTCCCTTTGTTAATGCCCACACGTGGATGATTAGGACAACTTCGCTAGCCAAAACCAGAGCCCTTTGGAACTCCTTCTCCAGAACCTGTTCATGTAAGAGGTAGTGTTTGGGCAGGGAGAATTAGTTATGGATGAAATAATCTGAATAATGTTCGTTTTATGACATTTGTTTTTGTTTGTGTTGAGAGACTCAGCTATCTGAGTGCTACTAGCTGCTCAGCTAATGATTTGTTCGGGGTTATGTTACGGTTAAGACAACTTTATTTAAAGGGTGGTTTAAACACAGATCGGTCATAACACGCTGTCAGTGCTTATGCATTTTAATCATTTTATTAATGGCATTTTAAAAGGAGTGGCAGCAAGCTATAAGTTTCCTTTGTTGGCTCCAACCATTAACGACTAAGGCTTAACACATGACTCGTCGCCATTTTATGAGTCAATAGGCGTCTTCGTCACCAGGTAAGGGCTAGTTAAGAATCTTTTATCCAGAAAGGTTATTAGCTTCCAATGTAAGAAATAATATCCCCCTAAATATTATTTCACTAAATGTGATAGCTAAATAAACAATTCCATTGAGAGTTAGTCATCCAGAAGGTTGGTTTTATTCAGCAAATTATTCTTTGGAATATTTTTTTATTAAAATAATGTTTTATCTGATCTGACATTGTGAATGGTGGGTTGAAGGTATACCAATTGTCTAAGTTAGTTCCAAGACTGATTTAACCTTATTTGCAGGTTCCTCAAGATAATCCTTTGTTCTCAAACATAAATAACATTGAATGGTAATGTTGCATCACTCTTTTGTTCATGGTTTTTAATCACCTTTGATTCACTTGTTCATGTTGTATATAGTTAATTGGTCTTCCTTATTCTCTCATTTTGCTTGGTAGTTTTAGTTGGATTGTTCTAGGATAGCAAAGAGTTTGCTAATTAAAATACATTTGACTTTGGGTTGACTTATTTTTGTTAATAAATTCTTGTATTTTGAGAAATTGTGTGAATTTATTCCATGTGTGAGCAGAGCTTTGCTGTTCAGTAATGTCAGAGCTTGTTTCACCCTTTTCTGTATTGTCCTAATACCACCGCCTTATTGGGCACTTAACAAACCAAATTATAATTTCATAAAATATTAAATAATAAATAATATAATCATTATAATAACTACAACCACCTTGTTACCCACTGTGATGTAGGAGTTGTGTGTATAAAATGGAACTGCACTCTCTTGTAAGCAAATGTTGCATCAGATTTTACAACTACAAAAGAAAGTATCATATCCCACTCTGAAATGGTTTTCCTAGCAGTGGCAACAGAATGTAAGAAGCAGCATGAAACAATGTCGAGTACTGTCCAATTCCATAATTCATGTGTAAACGGGATGCTGTGAAGCTGAACAGATCGTAGGATTTGTGAATAAATTATGCACTAAAAGCAAAGGCGTGAAGAAAAAGAGAAAAGAAGCAGAAATTATAAAAAGAGAAAGGCAAAGAACACAAGCAAAAGAAGATCTCAAAAACAAACCCATGGTTCTTTGTTTATGCATGAAACTCATAAATATGATTAAATTTTCAGAACAAGATGGTATTTCCACAGCCACGATTATTTTCTAACTCCATTTATTTTATTTTAAATCTTAATGTAGTTATTGTAACATCTTGCTACATTGATATTTCACCAAAACAGCAACATTATGTTGTCAAAAGAACGCATTTTCGGCCTATTCAGGTCTATATGTTAGTTAATTAACAACACCAGGAATTGACTTAATTAGAATTTCAGGCTTGGTTTTAAACTGGAGCATAGTGGTGAAAGCAGCTCCAGATATTCCACCATCCACACTTCCCCGGTTACTCCTTAAGAGGATTTTGAAGCTTGTTAAAGAAAACACTGGAGATTGATGTTTAGCTTGGAAAAGTAAGTCATACTTGGAAAGTATCAAATATTCTACTGCTCTGTGCAAAATTTATAAGCCATGGTTCATTTCTTTATAGTTTTTAAAATTTCAATGCCAATAAGTCCTCTGTTCTGTTGAATTGTGCAAATAGAAAGGAATATTTACAATAGAGGGTTGTTTTAACCAGCTTGAAGATGCATATACTGTTTGTTTGTTCCAAGCCTTATTTTTCAATGCTGCAAAAACGTTATAAGTATTTTTCAGAAATGTTTTTTACTGGATCTTGGGATGCTAGCTGTTATTTGTTCATTTCAAGGTGAACTGCAACTGCTTTAATCACAATTCCAAGGTGAAGGGAGACCGATCAGTGACCACTGTTGTTCCAGGATGCAGTTTTCTGCCCAGAAGGCTATCACTGCATTGGCAGTGTGCTAAACCACAGACTGAAATGCAAGCCATACCAAGACAGGGCCTGCAATGTATTTTACAATCGGGATTCAGTTTAATATTGTACCTCTCTGCTGCCTTCCCCTGTATAGACATGAATTTAAACTCAAAACGTCAGATCTGGATTTATCCCTTTATCTGATTTGGTGCCACTGAGGTTTTGGAACAGATTCTGTGTAATTTGGTATTTCTGAGCATTTTGTTCATTCCACTTTTGCTCATTCCTTTTTTAAGGTGGGTATGCACCCAAAGCATCCTGTATGCCTAAGAAATATGCAGGAATAAAATGTCACACTGCACTGTCACACTGAATTTTACATCACACATAAAATGCCTCTTTTAGATTATGCTTTTATTCTGAGGTCTACACATGTTCTCTGTTGAACATTCAATAGAGTACAAAACAACAGCATACAGATGTTGCAAATGCACCTTCTTATCTTATTTTATTTGTATATATATATATATGTGTATATTTTACATTGTAAATATGTATATTCTGTAATGCAAAAACAAAAACTTAAGAGCAAAGTCAGGAGTCCAATTCCTTGTTTGTATGTACAACCTTGCAATAAAGCTGATTCTGATTCTGATTCTGATTCTTCAAGCCTCAACTGAAAGTTCCTAACAGATATTTGAGGGTGGACGACTGATAGTGTTATACCCTTGATCCACCTCAAGAGTTAGTAACAAACCAGTAACACTCTGTTACATCTGTTTAGAATGGTGCACAACAATGTCCTGATTTAAAACAAAAATTATTTCTCAGTTATGACCCAAATTAGTTTTCAGTTGTTCACTTGCATTTCCAGTAAATGGAGTCTATTTATCAATGTATAGCAATTCTAATGTAAGTTAAACATTTGAATTTTGGTCTCATTTGACCACAGGACCCTTTTTCATGAGTTTGCTGTGTCCCATACATGGCTTGGGGCAAACTTTAAATACTACTTCTTACAACTTTCTCTCAACAATGACCCAGATGTGTGGAGTGCATGACTGGTAACTGTCCGGTCAACAGATTCTTCCCCCTGACAAGTGGATCTCTACAGCTTCTCCAGAGTTACCATGGGCCTCTTGGCTGCTTTTTTGATTTGTCCTTTACCCGACATGTCAGTTTTGGTACTGTCCTAGTAGTTTGCAAAGGTGCCGTACTTTTTCATTTTAAGGTGATGGGTTGAACAGTTTTCTATGAGAGCTTCAAAGCTTGAGATATTTTCTTATGACCTAAATGCTTCCACAGAGTCAGGCGTGCATGACTCCGCGGATGTCCGTTTTTTACTCGTGGCGTACTCAATATGGACATCCATCAGAGACGTCTGCTCACAGCTATATTTTTACGACAGCATATTAATACCCTCCTCTTTATGTGTGACACCGAGCTAATAAGGATTGAGAGTCGGCAACCTGTTGCAAGGACGCCGACTGTCACTGCTACTCTCCGCGCGATGGGTGTGCGATGGGTGCCCTGGTCAAAAAGTAATGCGGCTAGGCATCCAACCAGTTCATCATACTTCCTAGTATCCATTTGTAAGTACTCAAAGTGTTTATCACTGTCTATCGTCTTCAGGTCCTTCACCAGCATATTGTATTCCCTTTCTTTGTCCCTTGTCTGGTTTAATGATCTTATAAACTTTACCTCCTTCTTTTCTTTTTGTTTTTAAAAAGCTACAAGGTTAATAAGATAATGTTGTGGCAGAAATTGTGGCAAATGTAGGAATTTCTTAAGAGAGATGTAGGAAATTGGTACGCTTAACTATGAAATCTCAGACATTTGCAGACAGTTCACACGGAGTCCGCACCGCTTACAGTACATCCACAGTATGCCCGTCTCTGCAGGAGTCTTAACTCTGCCTTAAACATTTCCACAGCTGTCCTTGGTCTTCATGATGCTGTTTGTTATCTTATCTTTGCTATGAAACGTCAGGGCTTCACTGGACATTTGTATTTATAATTAGATTAAATATTACACAGGTGGACTCTGTTTACTAACTAGGTGACTTTTGAAAAGTATTGCTTACACAGGATTTGTTTAGGGGTATCAAGATAAAGGGACTGAATGCGATACATCTTTCATCAGAATGAAAAAAATTTATCAATTCACTAGTTCTATTTTTTAATACTTGAACATGAATTTATACATTTAGATGAAGGGCTATGAAATGGTGCACCAACAGAGCAGCTTTGAACTGTAAGCCAGTTTGAAAATTAGATATGAGGCCATCAGGCAGATTTTTATTCATTCTCTTTGAATGGACCTAAACTAGTAACACATAGCGTCCTCAATCTTACACACACACACACACACACACACACGATAAAACTGCTTGTGGCTGCAGACCACTATATAGCTGTTTGCCAATAAATCAAAATATCTCTTTGTCAGCTGGATGGTTAGACAATAAACAAGCAATGACAAAAGACAGTTGGCAGCTTTGCACACAATTAGGGAGTCTGCAACAGGATCCATTCATGTTAAAAGCATCAGCTGCCCTACATCTGCCACATTTTAAATTCTCTTTTAAATACAAAAGCATCAGCATTAAATCGGAATATGCTTGTTTATTTGAAAGCACAGTTGCCCATTTGCATGTAAAGCCAGGGTTTCTTTTTTCTTCAATGGACAGAATGCAGCTGAGCTGAGAATACCAAGAGGGAGCAAAAGAGCTGCAGTGTACCATCACTTTAAACTCTGCTCTGCATGCTTTATGCATCTGTCAGTAACAGTATGCATGCATTTCAGTATTTAAGAGAACAGCGAATATGTGAATTATTTAAAGAATCAGAATGGGAAATGTGCAGGGGTGAAAGTGAGCCGGTACGGTCCGGTACTGCGTACCACTAAAAGTTTTCTGCCCCGGGTACGCATACCAAAAGGGGAAGAACGGCTTCTGGATAAAAGCCGTCATCCGAAAAGTTACGGCGAAAAAAATTTCATGAGCACACAAAGAAGATCAATCTGCTAAAATGGCAGTCAAAACACGATTTTAATTGTTTATAAATTTCTTTTTTCCCCTCACCCCCGATTTTTTCTAAAACTTTTTGCTTGCTGGGCCTCAAGCTTTGTTTTTCCTCCCCGGGAGCCGAGGTTTTTGTGAAGGGCCCCAGTCTTTTAAAACGAGCACTGCTACTTTTAATGTCTGTCTGCTCGCTGCTAAATACCCCAGTTAAAAAGCAAAGGAGAGTAATATTTGGGTTCTGTTATTTTTCTGAATTTTCGCAAAACAGTATAGCTCGAAAACAAGGTTACACCCCGAGATTCACATACCTACATGAAGCGCAGCCGGTTAACCCCCAAAACAGAGCGTTGCCCAAGGAGATTGGTGCGTTCGATTTTGGTGGGAGATTTTACAAGGGGGACAAGACATAAAAAAACTGCCCCTTCCCTTTGGAATGAAGAACAACAAATACTTTCCCCTAAGACTTTGAATAAAAAACCGGGAAAACAACCGAATTGTCAAATTTTTAATATATAGAAATCATAACTTTTACCACAAGCGAGAACAAAAACTTCTTTTTTCAAAAGAAAAGACGGAAACTGAGTGAAAAGTTTGCTCAAAAATGGTTTTTCATTGTTTTATACATGGAGTTTTTTAACAATTTAAAACTATAAATATTTTAGATTCACATTTTCAAAGTATTCTAATTTTGTCTATACAGGCAGCCTAGAAAGTAAATTTGATACTTTTAATAGTTTGAGTTGGCTTTCTGAAAGAAGAGATCTCGAGGGGCTCAGAGGGGCTAACAAAAAAACACACACAAACATATATGATGCATTATGCCCCCAGTGCCTGCCAGCCCCCCTTCTAGCTCCCCCCCCTAAGTACGGAAGAATTTAAAAATTCTTTCCCCCCCGGAAATGTGTGAGCTTTTTTCTTTATGATTTAGTAATGCTTAGCTTTTTCA
>JAHHUM010002817.1:0-56100 GCA_036173005.1 Crenichthys baileyi | reverse complement strand
TTTTTATTTTGTGGTTATGAATGTGAATTTATTATTTAATATTAATACTTTAATATTTTATTAAATAATATTTCAGTCTGTTAAGCATTGTCCTGCGGATACCAGCCCAATAAGCCGGTGGTATTAGGACAAAATTGAAAGGGATGAGCCAAGTTCTGGCATTATTGAACAACAAAACTCTATACACACAGAATGAATTCATACAATTTCTTAAAATACAAGAATTTATTAACAAAAATAAGTCAACACAAAGTCAAACATATTTCAATCAACAAACGAAAGAGTGATCCAACATTACCATACAATGTTATTTATGTTTGAGAACCAAGGATTATCTCTAAGAATTTGGAAATGAAGTTAAATTAGTCTTGGTACTAACTCAGGCAATTATTGGTATACCTTTAAAAAACCATTCACAATGCAAGATCAGATAAAATATCATCTTAATAAAACAACATTTAAAAGAATGATTTGCTTAATAAAACCAACCTTCCGGATGACCAATTCTCAACGGTGTTTAATTAGCTGTCTTTATATATTAAAATAATATTTAAAGAAATATTATTAAGGAAATATTAAAATAATATTTAGGGAAATATTATTTTGAATAGGATCCAAACCCTTTGGATATATGGGTCTTAATAGTGTTTAATTAGTTATCACGTTTAGTAAAATAAACTTTAGGGAAATATTATTTCCAAGATTGGAAACTAACAACCTTTCTGGGAAAATAATCTTCAGCTGACTCATAAAGTGGGCGAGCACGTGTTCTTAGCCATTAGCGGTTGGAGCTGACAAAAGAAACTTATAGCTGGTTACCAAAATCAAACACATACCTTTAAAATACCACTAATAAGAGGGTTGAAATGCATAAGCGTGGATGGCGCATTATGGCTGATCTT
Organism: Crenichthys baileyi; assembly: GCA_036173005.1. Taxonomy (NCBI): domain Eukaryota; kingdom Metazoa; phylum Chordata; class Actinopteri; order Cyprinodontiformes; family Goodeidae; genus Crenichthys; species Crenichthys baileyi. Next base: position 55,198 of record JAHHUM010002817.1, on the reverse strand, counting down.
CTGTGTTTAAAAACCACCCTTTAAATAAAGTTTATCTAAAATAAAATAAAAACACAACACAGAACACATCATTAGCTGGGTGCTAGTCTGCTAGCACCTACTGTAGCTGACTCTCTCAACACAAACAAAAACAAACGTCACTAAACGAACATTATTTAGATTATTTACCTCTAAACTAATCTTCTCTGCCCAAACACCCGTGCTGAGGAGAAGTTGTCCTGGGCATTGAGAAAAAATATCCACTTGTGGGTAAATAAAGGGTTAGCCTGCAGCTAACCTCCGTAGCTGTGGGGAAAGGCTTTTAGCTGGCCCGGCTGAACCGTACGACAAAGGCACTTTGATTAGGGCTGCTTCTGAAGGCCTCAGAAGAAAAGCCAAGTCACGCTTGTCTTCTTACACCCTTTATATGAATGAATGCTGGATACTCGAACAGCAAATCATTACTTAACTTTGTTGCATGTGATCGTAGTCACTCTGGATCCAAGTTGAAGAGTTTTGTCTGTATGCCAGCAAGGAGACATTAGGTTCTTTGTCTCTCCTTCCAGCTCCACCGGGGACCTGTGTGGAAGAGGTCTGTTTGTGGGGTTTTTATTCAAACAGTGACGTCACGGGAAGTCCGCTGTTACTTCTGTTTCTGTTCCTGGCTGAGCTGGAAGTAGGTTACTGTGATTTATTTTGAAAATTCTAGAAAGGATCAAACTGGCCTTTAAATGTTGTAATCCATGGCTGCGGTCCCAAAATATGCCATTTTTAGCTTTATTCTAACAATTGAAAGAAAAAAGAACAGGAAAGAGAAAAACAAAAAAATAAATAAATCAAAAGCATCTGGACTTCTACAATTAATATACTCTGCGCTGCTCATACTTTGACCTCTTAGGGTTGTTACCCTGGTCACATGAATGAAGCTGTGAATTGCCCTGAAACTTATTTGGAAGGACTTTCAGTGCTGGGCTGTGTTGTCTGTGGGGGGAATGTGAAACCTAACTCCTCCTCCTTGGTTATAGGATAGTTACTCATGTCTGACGTAAATTACTTCCTTTACTCATCTCTCAAACCATTTGTCTTCTCTAACTAGCATGTGTACGTTGTTGTCCTCAAATGTGTGTCCCTTGTCCTTGAGATGCAGGTGGACATTCAGCGTATTATAGAGGCAGTACTTCTATAAAACGTTCATCATCCAAGCACATCTATGCTCATGAACTATGTTGACATTCTGTGACATCTGATTTTTTATGTGAAATAAGCTGTCCAAAGGCAGCATAACTCACTGAGCTTGAACTTATGACTGATCTAAGGGTATTAGTAAGATACAAGACATCATTTTGTCTTTAGAATTACCTCCTGAGTAAGGCCTTCATTTGGAAGCACCCAACACTACATGTGATTCACTCAAGTAATCTAGCTGCAGATTGGAGGAAGCATAAAATGATGGCGGAGGAGCATAAAACAGCGATTGAGGGTATATGTATGATGGGAAGACAGTGAAATATAGAGTCCCTGAACATAGATGTTGGCCTTTTATATTTTAATGAGGGCTCTAATGATGTTCAGTGGCAGTTACACAAGAATTAGCTGAGGGGCATTCAAAGGGAATATAATTAACTCCTCTTGACATGACCTTTAATAAAAAATAAGAAGATTCAGTGAAAAAAATTGTAGATCTTCTTTGATGTTCTTGAACATAACCAAATCATGTTTAAGACGCTCTTAGGGCATTAAATGATTTTGTTATTCTGATTTAGAAATTTTAAATAAAGTCGAAACCAGATCTATACATACACTGTGTAAAAATATACAGTACATAACCTCTTTTTCTTTTTATTCAAAAAGAAACCAGTTACTATTTGTAAAGTTATGTCTATTTCCTAAATGCCAGGATAATGAGCGAGAGATATTTTCAGTTAAATTAGCGCTTTCTTTGAATTCAGAGGTCTTCAAGCATCTCCTTAGTAATTGTAAAATCACCTTTAAAACTGTATGACCTGGGTCCAACACTCTGGATATCCCTTAAAAAAACTTTTCTGAGTTAGGTTTGTAGGAGGCCGGTCTCCCACTTTCAGCTCTGCCAACAGGTTTTCTAATTTACTAAGATCACAGATTTGTGAAGGCCACTCCAAAACACTGACTTAAGATCCTTAACATACTTAAGGTTGTTAAGATGCTTGGTAACTAATTTACTGGTATGATTAGGACCATGTAAAAACATTTATTTGGCCAGCATCCAGCCCAGGTACATCTTAAGTTTTGTACCGAATCCGCACAAATAACTTGGGCATAACAGCCCAACATATGGCATATGGATGCATTTTACCATGGTGGGCCAGCTGTGGACCATATCCGTACCAGATGTGGAGTCAATTTGTCAATTTGTGTTAAATGTGCACCTCATCTGTCTGATACAGTGCCAGATACGTACTTTACACATTTTATTAGAGCCTTCTAAACATTCAATATTAATAAGAAAACAAAGGTTGCATAGTAGCAGTCAATACTTTTCAGTGTTCTTCATACTATATTATTTTTAGAAACTATTAAAAAATTGTAAATTTGGTACAACAGTGAAAAAGTTTGCTATTTTGAAATGATATATTTTAAGATAAATGGAACATAATTGTACATTTTGTTTATTGGAACAATTTATTCCGAAAATACATCAATGAATAACATTGTTTGTTTCAAAAACTCAAATACAAAATAAAATGTTGGATCAGATATGGCAAAATTGGAAATGATTTGACAGCACCTTTAATTTAGGCTTCATTGGCTTTTTGCCGTTCTTTGTGACGAGCTACTTGCTCACACACAAGGTCAATCGATGTCAGTATCTGCTGCACTTTCACATTAGGAGTTCATCCTTATGGTGCGTTCACACCGAACGCGGATTCTGCGATAGGAGCGGCCAATTTACATGTTATCCCTATGTAGAGGCGCGTTCAGGAGAAGAGCAGCGCAAGGCGGTGTGAACGAGACGAAGGACGTGTTGCGAAAGGCGCGCCGAGCGAAGCGAGAGCGATGGACGAGTTGAAAAATCAACTCGTCCATCGCGTCAATCAGGGACTGGATGTGGCTGTGACATAGGGTGAAGGACCGCAGCGGCGAAAAGGCTGTTTTCAGTGTGCGGCAAGCCTGAGTTGTATGACTGAACTAACTAGCTGAGATTTATTTACTCACCGAAGACAGATGGACAGGCGTTCAGCAGCGGGGATATAGCGTCGGTAGTTGGTGTCCCAGAGGCCGATTCGTCTCCCAACGCAGGACAGCAGATCTTCGAACTGGGTCCTGGATAGACGGAAGTACCGCCGAAATTGACCGTCATCCAGATGCAGCTCCTGGAGTAGGTGGTGGTACTCTCCGAACTGTTCCCGTCCCTGAAGAATCTGGTGAACCCAGGTACGTCGATGTCGGCGACGTTTTTCGGCTCTCCAGATGTAAAACACCGTGATTATCCATGAAATCCATGTCCGCCATGTTCAGTTGAAACCAGCAAGCAGCAGATAGAAGCTCCTCCTATAATATAACGAGGCGAAGCGTTGCCATTTGTTGAATTTGGCCACGTGGATTGCATATGAAATGTCAAGCAAGCAACAGCACACAAATGACGCGAAAAATTCGCAGAATCTGCGTTCGGTGTGAACGCACCATTACAGCTCCAACTTTCCAAAGTTAAGCCTCTTTATATATAGTTCTGCTCAAATGCAGAACATTTAATGGTTCAGCACATAAATGAGGTTGAAATACAAGTCAAAACCACCTCACTGCACAGCAGCGTTTGTTGGAGGTAGGAGCCACAAACACATATATGTGAATTGTCTTTCTAAACTACCATCCAGGACTAACATTTAAAATGAGCTGGTGCATTCAGATTGTATCTATTGTATATAATTGCAACAGATTTAAAATAACTAAAAACAACAAAAACACAAAAAGCTGCATTTGCTGTTGCTTTATGTGCTCCAATAGGGTCCGGATGTGCAGTTTAGCAGCTAGAAACAGTTAAAAACTCAGTCAGTCAGTCAGTCAGTCAGTCATTTTCTACCGCTTATTCCATAGTGGGTCGCGGGGGAGCTGGTGCCTATCTCCAGCAGTCTATGGGCGAGAGGCAGGGTACACCCTGGACAGGTCGCCAGTCCATCACAGGGCAACACACAAACAACCAAGCACACACTCATTTATACACCTAAGAGCAAGTTAGAGTGACCAATTAACCTAACAGGCACGTTTTTGGACTGTGGGAGGAAGCCGGAGTACCCGGTGAGAACCCACGCATGCACGGGGAGAACATTCAAACTCCATGCAGAAAGATCCCCGGCCGGGAATCGTACCCAGGACCTTCTTGCTGCAAGGCAGCAAGGCAACAGTGCTACCCACTGCGCCACCGTGCAGCCGGGGGGGGTGGGGCGGGGGGTGGGGCTGCAGTTAAAAACTCATTTGATTAAAACCATTACCGAAACTGTAGCTGATTTGTTCTTAGTAAAGTTGCAACAAAGTTCATAATGACACCAAATTTTAAATCCCAAAACAACTTCTAGCCATAACCTGTTTTAATTTCCAGCTTCCTACTACTTTTTTATGTCAAAATGTCATACTTTTCCAAACTCAAATTAACTAATAGTTAAATTAATTTCCTGTGCATATTAGTTTAGAGGTCAGGCGTTACTTTAAATAAATATACGTGGATGGATGGACAGGTTGGTGGGTGGATGTACAGACGAATGTATAGATGGTAAAAGTAAGGTTAGAGATTAAAGAACACCCTTCAATCAAACGAGGTGTGAAAATCTTGGCAGGTGGGGGCGGGACTTCCGAGGGCGGGACTTCTGTTCCGGCGGCGGGACTTCCGAGGGCGGAACACGCAGTTTCTCCACTTTAAAGGTACCACTTAATGCAGGCTGATAAAAAGAGAACCTGACACAATTGTAAATTCATTTTGTTTTAACACAGGGTTATTTAGATGTTATTTATAAAAGCAGGAAGACAAAAAAAAAAGATACATACCGTTTCTTCCTCTGCTCAAATGTTTGAGTAATCGAATCTGCACCTGCAGTTTTGTAGAGATGAACTGAAAAAAAAAACACGCAGTTTCTCCACTTTAAAGGTACACTCACTTATTGCAGGCACGGCACACGAAATTATGAAAAAAAGAGAACCTCACGCAATTGAAAAACTTTTTATCCAATTTGAACAAATAACTGAATCTAACTGCACTGTTCAATGGTTAGGATTAATTGGAATGTATGTACCTGACTTTTGTGAAGTGCCTTAAGACAACATGTGTTGTGAATTGGCGCTATATAAATAAACTGAATTGAATTGAATTGAAATTGAATTGATTGTAGGGCCCAGCAGCTGTGGGAAAACCTTTCTTTGTAAAAAGTGTTTAAAAAATTGTAACCATGTCATGGATATTGTTCCAGAAAATATTGTGTGGATTTACACATCTTTTCAGCCCATGTATGCTGAATTGCAGAAGATGAATAAAAATATAAAATTTTTGGAAGGATTGCCTCATTCTTTTGAAGATGAAAATCTGTTTTCTGTTTATTTTAGATGATGTTATCGCCCAAGCCTCAGATGATGAAAACGTGATGAAGGTCTTTACCCAGTTTCGTCACCATCGTAATATGAGCGTCATGCTGTTGACTCAGAATGTATTTCATCAGGGAAAGTTCAGTCGCACTATTAATTTGATCTGTAAAATATGGTGTTGTTTAAGAACACGAGAGATAAACTGCAGTTGAATATACTGGCCCACCAAATGTTTCCATCGCAAAAGGGTCTCTTCCTGGAGAGTTTTGAAGACGCAACGAGAGACGCTCATGGTTATTTAATCATTGATTTCACGCCTACCTGCCCAGAACATTTCAGACTGAGAATGGCCATACTTCCTCACCAGTGGCCTGCTGTGTATGTGCCCAAAACAAGGTAAGTCATCATGTCTGCACGTATAAAAAGGAATGTCCCCTTTTTCAGGGCTCTATACCAAGCTACTCCTTCAAAATGTAAAGATATTCTCGCACACTGCTCACCCAACTTTCTTCAGGCTCTGTGTGAGATTGCTCTGAATATTTTAAAAGGTAACATTAAACTATTGCCCTCTCAACACCAGAAATTGAAGAAGCAGAGAAAAATCTTCAGGCTGTTGGCTGAACCGGCATCAAACGTAAACAGTTGGCTCTCAAAAACCAAGGAGGTGGTTTTATTCTCACCATCCTAACGGCTCTTGCCCCCTTGATTGGTGATCTAGTGGGGGAATCATCAGGAGATAATGTCTCTCAGAACATCGCAGAAGATGTTTTCTCATTTCCCCTCATCAGTTCAGGCGTCTGACCCAGTCAGAAACGTCCATCAGAAAGACGGCGGAGGGGAATTTGGATGCTGAAATGAGAGCGATATTGAATGACCCCGGTTTGACTTCTTATGAAAAAAAAAAAATATGATGCACTTTTGCAGAGGTATCCCACTCTACTCAAGCAGGGTATAAAAGAAGAACCACGGGTGAGTTTGATGCTGCAGCGTGACACATCTAGCGAGACTCCAGAGCATGAGCGGTATGAAGAAAAACAAAGCCCGGGGGATAACCAGGTTGCTTTGGATCAGATTGTTATGGTTGTACTGAAAAGCCTGCCAAAACATAACCGTAAAAATGGTGAGTACATTTTGAAGAAATTATCCGAAAGAAGTGGGCGTTGGACTTCGCGAGGAGAATTTGTATTTAAAGGTAATGTTGTAAAGGGGTCCCATATGATTGACTTGTTGAAAAATGTCATGCTTCCGTTTAAAAAATCTGGAGCACCGCTACCCCGAGGATGGTCAAACGTTCTACATACATTGTCAGAGGTAAACATCCCCATATCTTCAGTCAATAACCCTTATGCTCGTGATGAATATAGACGGCTCAAAACAGAGGGAGAGGGATCATTTAGTGAAAGTGCTGAAGCATCCCCCCGCATTAAGCAGAGAAGAAAAAAGCAGATAACTCTTACTCCCCATTGGTCGAGAGCCGAGCAGAAAGACCCTAAAGATACTAACGTGAAGCCAAAAAAGACTCTTCATAAAACAATACTACCTCCCCGATGTACATTTTCATTCGAATTTAAACAAAAATTAAAATCAGAAAAAAAGACTATATAAATTCCAAAACAATCCTAAAACATCTCCAAGGAGCATGCACTGTGAGTGAAAAATGCATAACTCTGATTAATGACACATTTTTACAAAGTTAGATCCATTAAATCATTCTTAAACACATCTCCCGTGTATTTAGACAACACTTGCTGCAGTGATAAACCGCATGCTCTATGACAAAGATAATAAATACAATGGTGACCCACGCACACTGTGGACAGAGTGTTTTGAAGCTGGTTATTGTGATATAATATTTTTGATGATCTGTCTTTTAAAAATGTTACGATGCTTGACGGGTAGAAATAAAAATTCGGAGGGAACCCATAAGAGTAATAAAAGCTGGCTTCACCACTCTCTTCCAGAGTCAGAGCCTACCAGTGTTCTCCCGGCATGTGTGAAGGATGTGTGTTCACTATAAAGTATGCGGGTCCTGTGAATGTGTCAGCGAGCAGCGGCAGCTGGTCGCATGCCCATACACCGTAAAACAAATCTCCCAGCAGATGATGCAGTAGATCCTCAATTTCATGATTATTCATGTCTGATTCGATTAGTAACAATCCACCAGCACACGCCTCTTTGAATCAATCTCTAAAATAGAGTCATTACAAGCGTAGATGATCAGCATGGTGGTATAAGGCAGCGGTTGCCTAAATCGCATTTCCAATCTTAAATTCCTGCTGGAAAGTGGAGATAGAGGATCTGTGTCCTCACCCGGGTCAAGATTAAATGCGAATAGAGAGTATCCTTGATTAAGTTCTTGACGTGTTATACTCAGCGGAAGATCTTTTAGATGTCGTCCTGAAGCCGTAAACAAGTTGTAATAATCTCTCACTGAATTGCCTAGGTTAAAATTGGGTTGGAAGGCCTTAGCAGGAATTTGTCTACCATCCTTACACAAGGCTAAATATTCCATATCAAATTGATTAAAGTCAAACGGATTGAGATCGCGTTATGATCCAGTAAGGCAATCACCACATACTTGGGAAAGACACCTAAGAAAAGATTCTCTTGGTTGCACACCCTTGAATTTTCAGGGATGGAATATGTTTTTACATTCACACGTGAAAGTGGATAGAGAGCATTTGCTTTCATTAAAGCTGTAGTGTGACCCAGTCGTACAGCTGGAGAGACGGTAACTTTTTTGATGAAAAGAGAGGCTCCTAATATCCTGAGTTTGAGACAAAAAGAATCGTTGGCTCTTGTAAGTTTAATTTTGAGGTCAACAGAGTTTAAAAGAAGTCTCTCACAGAAAAATATGTCTGCATGCAAGGGTCCTAGAAGATGTACCTCCCTGGAATTTGCCGTAAAGCCTGCTCTGCTGTTAAGACCTTGGTTAGGGCCGTTAGTTGTAACAATAGAGTTCAGAGCCCCTGCAGTGTCTTAGAAAAAAGACCAGAGCTAAACTGGCTTTTTAAAGAATCCTCAGAAAAGTTTAACAATTTCTCAATCATGGCTCTATACAGATGTGTGGCGTTGGATTGTGAAATCAATCGATCTCCGAGAGTGACATCACACTAACTGAAGATGGTGTTTAATGGGTAGTTGATGAGCCCTACAGGTGCATCATTCGGCAGGTTTGTTCTATCCTCGTTAGTAATTTTCACTCTGAGATGCAACAGCGTATTCTGTCTCCCGGAATGAAACACTCGATCCGGCCTCCACCGGTGATTGCTGATAAAGGATGGATCTCTGTGTAAATTTTATCTTAAATCGATAGCTGCGTCATCGGGGCAGACAATAAGTCCAGCTCTGCCAGCGTGCACTCTGACGATTTGTTATGTAAAAAAAAACATATATCAAAACTTGCGGAAGACTTTCGTCCTCTTCGTTTGTCAGCTCCAACTGATCTCCTTTTTCGTGCTTGTCGCTGTTTTTTAACTGTCCTTAAACGATTACCAGGGGATCTTGTTCTTGGTCTTTTGGATAAAACCATAATTCCTGAACCTTCCTGACAGTCGGTGTGTGTAGAACCACTCATTTTACTCACGGATCTACCTATGACGTCCGAAGCGATATTTGATGCAGTGGTTTTAAGATGGGGTTTTGCAATAACAAATCCTTTTTTAACCACAGGGGAAACGAAGCGAAATAATTTTGAAACTAATGATCCAATTCTGCGTCTGTACATGACCAGGGCCCCATAAAACCCTGGCAGATTACCTTCCTGATTGACTTACATAGTAATGTATAAAGCGATTAGGATCATGTCTCAGACTTAGCTGTGCCATGTTCTCTCTTGCCTGCTTGGTGCACAGTGTTGAAGGACCAGGGGAATATAAATGATAACCAATCGGTCATAGAGGTTCTATATATCTCTGGAATAGTTTATACAAATAAAATTTATCGCAGGCTACGTTGTGATATCACCGGTTTGAAGTGTAGTCTTATGACGGTCTTTCCGTAGATGAACAGGAACGTTTTGGTCCGATTTAATTTCTGTCTTCTGGAAACTGGAAGGTAGTGTGGGCGGGGTTAAACGTCAGAGTAACCATATCACTGCAGTCGCCTTGTACTTTGAGGGTCCGCAGTAAAGGTGCAAAAGCGTTGCCTACTATTTGCGGGCTGACCACGTCACTGTAACAGTATAGGTGATAGAAACCAGCCTTTATATCCGCCGGAAAAGGATCCAGTTTTGGTTCAGCTACATGAATCGCATCCACCGGTTTCACACCCAGCATATAAGCTAGAGTGCTGAAGAAGCGTATTTCACGGCTTGCTTGAAATGCAAATCTCTTTTGAACTCTGCTGAATTTCATGCGGATATCCGAGTTTATTTTTTTGAAAAACATTTCCATCTCTGTCTCGAGTTGAATAACGCTGTTATAGTAGCCACCTCTAATCTTCTGCGTATGGATCTCCACATCACCAAAATTCCTCCATTCAAAGTAGGCTACATGATCCGGTAAATTATGCCATGTATGGGGATATGAAATCTCTGCTAATGCAACCAGCCATTGGCCTTCTAAATCAATATGTTGAGCTAAATTTACACAGAAACTTGAGCTGGTATTATTTTTAAACACTTCCTTGCTAGCGTTAGAGGGAAGGGTAATGTAAAAACCACCATCCTCTGCCTCGCTGTCCATGATGCTGTATGAATCGTAAGGTTTTAGCGCACACCTATTTTATACGTCTCGTAGTTCATCAAATCTGATCCAACTGTTGAATTTCTAAGGGCAATTTTTCCAGCGAACAAAAACCTGTTTGACACCCCTGTGTGTCGATTTAATATTTTCTCCACTTGATACATCTTGTCCTTAAATATTTTTACTTTTTGAAGTTCCTCAGCGTAAAAAGAACCCTCGATGGGTTCTCCATCCAAATCTTTGAGTTTGTATACAGGAGGAGATCGGGGTATCCGCTCATACACTGTAAACACTTCATCCGTAAAACTCTGTTTGTATTTTTTCTCAAACACTCCACGTACCTTGGATATTCTGACAAGATCCCCCTGTTTAAACATTGTCACCGAGGCCCTGCAATATCTGTTGGAGGTAACACCGTACAGATTCTGAAACACTAAAGGCATTTTCTGAGGTCACTTCCATAGGGCTCATTTTAATGCTGGTGTGGTAGCTGTGGTTGTAGCTTCTAGCTAAGTTTTGCAGGACATCAATGTACTGCAAGGTTGTTAGCTGTAAAATACCTCCGCATCCTTGTTTTTAATGTGCGGTTAAACCTCTCAACCACAGAGGCTTTTGCTTCACTCGCTGTGGCAAAATGTTCGATACCGTGTTTCTCCATTAGAAGCTTAAATTTCTTGTTAAAAATGATTTACCTGCATCAGTCTGAAGTTTTTTGGGGACTTGACTTTCTTTAAAAACTGATTCAAAAGCCTTTAACACCTCTGCAGCAGTTTTCCTCTTCAAAACCCCTACATACGCCCTCTTTGAAAAGATGTCAATGACTGTTAATAAATAATTGTAACCGTCATTTTCCTTGGCCAGAGCTTGCATGTCATAGAGATCGGCTTGGAACTGTCTCAGTGGTCTGGTGACAAAAACTTTGTTTCTCAGGAACTTTATTCTTGCAAGTTTATGTAGAGAATAGGTATCTTCCGATAAAAAATCTTTAACTTTTTCAACCGCTACCTTCTTCCCCGTTTCATTTTGCAAAACCCTCCTCAACCTTTCTATACCCCCAAAACTTCCCGGATTTGATGGGTTGTAATATACATTCTTCATCAACCTTCTTTCAGCCATCCCAGACTTATGCTCACTCTGATGACTACTTGTTAAATAATGAAAAAAAAAAACACCGGAGGGTAAATTTATACTTCTTTTTTATTTTAACCGTATTTAATAGAGAAACAGAAAGATGCATTCAGATAATAAAGATCAATTCAAACACTGCAATCTTTAAACAAAAGTTATATATGTATGTATACCAGTAGAAAGCCGAGAGAGAATACAGAAAAGACAAAACAAGTCATCAAACATCTGAGATCACTCCAAAGCACTCTGAAACAGAGTTAAGTTACTTGAGACATTCATTACCGCTCATCTTATTGTGCATAACCGTTATTGCACTATGGAAGCCTTGTACCGATTTCAGTTCATATAAAACCATCTATGCAATCGTTTTCACTCTGAAGTCATCTGCTTGTATGCGTCGAAGTGTCAGATGCTTCTGAATAGCGGGAAGGAGCTCGGGGTTTATGAGTCGTCACATGATGCGTTGAAAGTTGATTTGGTAATACTCCTCCAATATCTCCAGGCACTGATGCCGTCGTTGGCTCGGGTGGTTCGTTATGCACCCGTTTCTTTGAGATAGTTCAAACAGGTTATGTTGAATAAATGAAGTATCGCTGTTTTAACCGTATTGATGAGAGCGGTTGAGATCCAGCCGTCAATTTCATCACCCTGATTACTCTCCTCCTCCTCCGGTGAAGGCTGAGGGGCAGGTATCGGGTCTGGAGTTCGTGGGGAGGGTGAGTAGCTGGTGGTTGCCTCGTCCTCCACGGCCACCCTCTTGTCTTCAGGTTGGATATCTGTGTGTACAGACTCAGCCACGCATAGCGGTGAATAGAGGTCAGGAGAAGGCGGATGATACACATCTTAGGTTGTATCCTGTAGGTGTGGCTGGACTGAAGAGGGACTCAGAGAGCTGCGACGATGACGTGGTTGGTGAGTAGAGGTCTGGACAAGGTGGATGATACAGTCCGGTGTTGAGGCTTTCATCATGCTCAGGAAAGAAGAGGGTCTCTGCCCACTGGTTGTAGAGGTCCCAGTATGGTGTTTTCCCGTACAATCCATACATTCTCAAGGTTTGCTGCCCTCCGTTGTGAAGAAGAGTCTGTGAGCTCGCAGTTAGACCCTGATATATAGTGCAGGAAGGGGGGAGGGTCCTCAAAAAGCGGGTGGGTCCTCAAAAGAGGGTGGGCTTTAGATCCACAACAGGAAACGTCAGCAATCTTTTCACTGACATGACATCAATCCAGCAACGTGAGGTTCGGAAAAGGTTGGAAAGACGCTGTCCAATTTCATTCATCTTCTCAGCCCATGCATCATACGGTAGAGCCAGTACTGTCTTGAATACACTGCAGTTCTGATTGAATGCCTCCAACATGTAGGATAAAAACTGGAAAAATATTATGGGTTAACTCTGAAAATCTGCTTTTCACCTCAGCACTCAAACACTTCATTCTTACAAATTTGGGAGGGAAAATTTGTAACAATAACCACTGCTTATGAAAGTTCAACAGTCCAGGGGTCCTACACATTTAAATTTTCAAAATACAATACCTTTTCCAGACTCAAACTCCTGACGTATTTATTTTTTTTTTTTCAATTCAACATCTGACACTAAAATATGAACTGCTAAATGTTTGTAATGAAAAAAAGGCTTTTAACATGCATGTTACATCATGAATATGTATACCAATATGTTGCAAAATACTTGTTAGAACAATACTGTACAATAGCTGAATCAAATGATTACACCAAACTGAAGACACAACCGCTTTATTAGTTCATTAATTCGGTGCTGTTTGTCTGCTTGTCTATCCAGAATTATGTAAAAACTAGCTGCCAGATTGTCTTACACTGTTGACATGTAGCATGGGCATAAGAGGAAACCATTAGATTTTCGGAAAGAAAATGACGATAAAAAGAGAGTCAAGCCATAAACATTTGTTCACAAAGTTACCTTTTCAGATAACTGCATAACATTCAGATTATTGCATAACTTACAAACATTCTGAAAAACATAATATTGACTTCTTTTTTGATGCTATGTTTTGTATACATACATAACTGAAAGATATAGCCACATGTGGATTTAAGCACCTCAGGCAAACGTAGTTGGCAGGCGTTCAGACCGACCGCAAATGATGCGACAGGAGGGAGTGATTTACATGTTAAACCTATGTAGAGGCGCGTTGAGCAAAGCGGTGTGAAGGACGAGACGGAACGGCGCGATTGGCGAGAATAGAACAAGCGAGAGTGAAGCAAGAGCAAAGCGAAACCAGCAATAGACGTGAAGCGAGTTCCTGGAGTTAAAAAAAAATTAATCGATAGATATATAGATCTATTTCTATCTATATAGATAGAAATAGATATATCTATCTATTTATAAAAAATATATATATATATATATTATTATATATTATATATATATATATAATATATAATAATATTATTATTAAAAAATAAAAATATTTAATATATATAAAGCTATATATATTTGAGCACATACTGTTATGGGAATTTGGAGTCTAACAAAGTCAAAATTTGCAAAATCGCTCACACCCCCCCCCCAAGACATGTTTAAAGGGGGGGGAGCAGAGCCTGAGAAAGCTGTATATATGTATAATGTTAATAGACAGGTTAGGGTACTACTATGAAACACACTTGGTATTTAACAGAAATGTTTCATTGTTGATGTCTCGACCTTAAAAAGCTGAAGAACTGATTTTAGAACAGTCTCTATAAGAAGGTAAGGTCTAGAAACAACCGTAATGTCGCTTCATGATTTATCAATTGAAACTGGAGGTGGCCATAGGGATACCAGTGAGTCATTCCTACAATACATGCCTGCACAGAGTTCAGGCAGGCGACGGCGAATGCCTGGCGAACCCTCAGAGGCAGAGCCTGGCGAACCCTCAGAGGCAGAAGCAGAGCCTGGTGAACCCTCAGAGGCTGAAGCGGCACCATGAGCACCCCCCAGAGAAAACTGAGAAGGTGCTCAGGACCTGGAAGTGGAGGCAGCCCGCCCTCGGGCCCCTCCGGAAGCTCTACAGCAGGCTGTAGACCTGGCGTGGGCTGCTCTGCAGCAGCAGCAGCAGCTCCCTGGAGTTTTGGCGTGGGCTGCTCTGCAGCAGCAGCAGCAGCTCCCTGGAGTCCTGGCGTGGAAGGTGGACGGCAGTAAAACTGCCTTACTGCAGTCTCATAGTCCCTCTCCATCTGCCTGATCCTCTCCATCAGCTCCGGAGAGGAATACATGAGACTAGTCCTCCTAAAGCTCTTGATCTGGCGGGCAAAAAACCTTAATCGCTCCTCCAGCTCCTCTGGTGTTGCCTCAGAACACCGGGCTGAAGACGGCATGGGCGGAGCTGCAGCGAGCCTGGGAAACTTTGCTGTGGCAGACAATGATGTGGGTTGCTTGCTGTAGCGAGCCTGGCAGAAAGTGCTATGGCAGAAAGTGCTATACGAGACAAAGATGCGGGCTTGCTTGCTGCAGTCCTCACGTCAGCTGGCAGGGAAACCACCTCTTCCCAGCCGACCGGCTGTTAACCCCTGCACGTCGGCAATTCCTGCGGTGGGAGGAAGATGACGGCTTAGCTGCCGGTACGGAAGCAGGAGGGGAACATCAGAGCTGAGGCGGAGGGAGAGAGCAGCCCTCCCGAACTCTCTGGCGCTGGGCTGCCTCACGCTCCATCTGTTCCAGCAGCAGTGGAGAGGGCAGCACCTCCAGGTCGGTGGGCAGATTCCTCATCGGCTCCTCCTTCTGACGTTCCACCCAGCGATCCAAGGCGTCTGCCTTCCGCTTGTCCACGGGGTCCGTAGTAGGCGGAATCATTCTGTCACGATCTGTGCAACGGAGGAACCCCAGAATGCAGACGAGGAGGCAGCGTGACGGTAAATCGAAATTTAATCAACAAAAACTCACTCTCATAAGAGGCAGGAACAAAACAGAAGCAGGCTGGCTTGACAGGCATGGCATGGTCCACAAAACAAGACATGAGTGGAGACAATGATTCCGCAAAGACTAACTGAACAGGTGTGTATATATGGAGTGAAAAACAAGTGGAGCAAGAAGACATATTGACAAGGTGCAGGTGAACCGGATAAAGATGATTAACAGAACAGAACGTGGCTGTAGCAAGAACAGAGACTCTTGAATACAAACAAAAACTAAAGCATGACCAGAACCAAAAACCAAACTTGACAAAACATGAACAAGACTAAAACATAACCAGAAAAATAATAAACAAAGCATGATTCAAAAACTGTGAGAAATATAAGAAAAACCCAGAAAAACAAACAGAAACATGATTCAAAACCTTAACTGTGAAAAACATAAAGAAAAACCAGAAACCAAAAACCAAACAACCCCAAATCATAACACGACCCTTTGGTAAAAAGCAACTACTCCCTTAATCTCAGGCTGGTTGTATCACACTTGGTAGGATTAACTGCCATCAGACATTTGCAATAATTGACACTGAGTCATTCTCATGACCTTGGAGGAAGTTTGGCCTACTTTTCTTGGCAGAATTGTCCTAATACACTTACAACTGCAGGTTAGTAAGTATGATGGGTCTGTTTAGAGTCATGCCACAATCGTTATCAGATTTAAGTTTAGAGTGTGACTATGAAACTCAAAAACCTTCCTTTTTTACCCATTCAGAGGAGGACTTGATGTTTTTTTGTTGTTGTTCATTGTCCTGCTCCATAACGAAACTGTCCTGGAGCTTAAGGTCATGATTGATGGACGGACAATCTTGTACTGGATTTTCTGGTAAAGATGTGAAATCATGATTGCATGTATTTGCAAAACTTATCCAGATTTAAAATAATCTCAAGACCACTGTAACATGACAATGTTTCCAAAATATTGTTTTAATTTTACAGCAGATGTAATGGGACCTTCCAAAAAGTTCCACTTTTATCTAGTATTTTCAAAGAATTTTCTTTCAAAAGCATTGAGTATGATCAAGATTTTTTTTGGCAGATGTGAGGCAGGGCTTTGTGTTCTTTTGGGTAAGCAGTGAGTATGGCCTTGGAACTCTTCCATGGATGCCATTTAAATTGAAAATTATTCAGTGATATAAAACACTGATTAAAATAGCTGAAAAAATGTTTCCTTAAGGAGCAACAGCTTTTTTCACAGGACAGCATTGAACAATAACAAATAGTATTTGAATAATTTTGTTGTTTTAAACTCTGGTTTACATATACAGAAATGGTCACTAAGCAATGAAATACTGAGTATCTTTACATGTTTTTTTCAGTGATTGGAAGAGTCTGTAACATTCCCAAAGAAGCCGCTTCATCCATTGCCACTGTAGAGGGCCAGTCCTCTCCTGTGATATTCCTTCCATCTCTACTGGTGATGATGTTGTTTGGTGTGTTACAACTCAAGATATTTGCACCAGTGCCCTCTCATCTGACTCCCTCACTATGTCTACAAATGCCACTGTTATCACTATTGATGAAAATCTCAGCTTGTCTGGTAGAACCTCAGTCACCTCCAGTGGTCACTCCCAGGCACCCTCAAGTTGTTGCATTACCAGTGTTGACGATGATCGCCTTTCTGCTGTGTCCAACGGTTTGCCCCAGCATAGCATACCTGAAAATAGCTCATCCATTACACCCTACAGGTATTTTTTAGTTTTTGATCATTTTTATATAATTTATGATATGTGTCTATTGATCCTACAATGTTTATATAACTTTATCACTATGGACCTGTTGTGATTACAGATTTTTATTAGAATAGATTGACGATGTATAACTTCCGTATGTTTAACATATGTAAATAAATGTCATACATTCAATTGTATCTTGTAGCACATACCTTCACCTATTTGAGGAAGGCTAGCCCTCTGATGACCCTGATCTCCAGGAAGCCATTTCAAGGATTTTAGACAGTAGTGCCAGTGAAAGATATAGATATTAATAAAATACACAACATACTTGAAATATTTAAAGGTGTCATTCGGAATAAAAAAGAATGATAAAAAATGCTTTTCAATGTACAGAAAATTATTACTTAATGAGAAGGTAAGAAACATACACACCTGAGAGAAAAATATAATGACTGCATAAAATGATCAGGTTATTTCTGTATATTCCAAAAATCCACATTACTTCAAATACAATTCAAAGCTAAAGTCAGACCACTTGAATTTTGGATTTTTTTTCCAATTCAAATAAGAATTTGTGCCCAGGTGAATAACATTTGGAAAACTCTAGATAGTTCAGAGGGCAACGTTATTGCATTTTACTCTAACTGTATTGTTTATTTATTATGGTTTCAGTGTCCGAAAGATACCAGTTGAAAGGATTGTGGAGCAGATTGCTTCTCGTGTAAATGATGAAGGCACTGTACGGTTCAACATGGACAGATCAAACGTTGCGCCTGAGAAGAAAGTTGATGTGAAGTTTACGGATTATGGAATATCGGAAGGTGCTGTAGACAACGGAGGCCCTACGCGGGAGTTTTTCCGACTTTGTTTACATGAAATCAAGGACAGGATTGGCATCTTTGGGGGACCATCTAATGCCAAAATTCTGACATGCAACTCCAAAGGTATTTATAAATGAATGTGGCATTATTGGTCTAAATGGTTCCTATTTCTTTGTATATTTTTTATATGCTGTTGTACAGTTATTTTTGTGGAAATGCACCAATTGTGAGAGATTTCTATTGATACATTTCAAAGAAAGGTCTTATACAGAAACAGAAATCTGAGTTTTATTTTATTTTTAAATAGCAATGAAAGACAATGATACTACTATGCTGGCCAGATCATGGCAATGTCGATTGGCCATGGGGGGCAGAGTCCATGCTTCCTATCTGGACTCTTATATGATTCTCTTTACAAGGGTCCAGATAACATCAAGATCGCATCAGAAGACATTCCTGATGAAGACATTAAATCAAAGGTTATGTCTGTGAGTATAAGTTGTTTTAATTAAGTTGTTTTGAAACATTATTTCTTTAAATTTTAGCACTCATTAACAAACAAATGTACTAATTAAAGCTTACAGCTGAATACCTGCATTTCGATTGAAGGGAAAGGCTTTTTAATATCTTGACATCCTTCTTAACAAGCTCAGCTAAAGAAAACAAATCAGCTCTATTAAAACCAACTTGGGCAACTTTGTTACTTTTAATGACTCCATCCATAAATACTAGAAATTATGTATGCTTTAATGTTTTATTAAAAAGCAACTAACTTTATATGAAAAAAAGCAAGACTGAACTCAGAGGAGTTGAACTGGGCATCCCATTAATACGGTTGTGTCATTTGATCTTTAGATCTTGCAGGCGGACACTGAATCACAACTACAAGATGCAGTTATGCAGGCAGCTAGCTTGATCAGTCTTGCTGGTCATAGTGTGCGCATAACTCTAGCAAACAAACAAGAGACGGCTTTCGACTTGGTTCACTGGTATGTGCTTCAACGGACCCGTGCTCCTTTTGAGAGGTATGATGTCTGTACACACACGACAGCTATTGTACCTTGGCAGAGAGTTACAGGTTCTTGATAAAGACAGATAAAACAGAAAATAACCAACAGTTAACTCTTCTTTGAGTGGCTATCAAGTCATTTGTGGTTTATGAAAATGGTGGATTTAAAGATCATAAGCGTAATGACAGAATATGGATGGTAAGGTCTCTTAGCAGAACAATGTTAAAGACATTAAGGATTTAAATAAAACCTGCTCGAAGGTTGTTACAGAAGCTTGCTGAACACAGATGCAATTGTGTAGAGTATTGTAAGTGATGAATTGGTACTCTACAATTTTACAAACAAAAATGCAGGGAAGATATTTATTCTATCGTCTTTACTCTTTTAAAAAATAACATCCATTTTAATCTGGGGATGTCCTATCAGTACTAAATATTGTCCACCTGTATGTTTTAATGCTCAGTTTAAAATCAGATGGTCTATGAAGGCCTCAGAAGTGTGTTAGAGAAGAGAAGTGGACCAAGAGCACCATGAAGACCAAGGAGCACAACGAAAATGCTGTTCCAAAGTTTTAGCATGGTGATGTTCGAAAGTATATACCAAGCTTTGAACATTTTGCTAGGCATGTAATCGATCTCATATTCTAAAATTAAAACAGAATGGAACAACTGAAAGTGTCAAGCTTGTCAGTGTTTTAGGAACATAAATGGAGCTAAATAGTGACTATTAGAGGTTGCAAAAGACTTGAAACTGAGCTCAATAGGACTACCGCCCTGAAACCATACAGCACCATACTATACAGCACCATTATTTCAACTTCAATTTGTATTCACTACTTAGTGTTGATATATCATACAAAATCCTGTAAAAACAATATCTTTGCAATGTCAAATACATTTCTTTAGTTATAAGATCTAATGGTCTGTAAGTGATGTTCAGATTTTGTCCATTAGAAGATTAGAAGAAATCAGGCCTGACTCAGCATAATTGCTGTTTTACAGCAGGTTTATGTTCTGCAGAACATAGAAGACAAAACAGAATAGTAGCATCATTTAAACGACATATACCTAACAGTGATTGCAAAAAATGATGACCAACAAATGACGCGCAGAAGTCTTCTTAAAAAGTGCGGATGTTGACATGGACTTTATATGTTGTGGAATGTCCTTCCATGCTTTAGTAAAGGGGTGAAACTTATGATTATTTTAGTTATTGATTAATCTAACGATTATTCTGATGATTACTTGATTAATCGGAAAAAAAACCTGACACATTGTGCAGATTTTTCATTAAAGCCTTTTTTCTGCAATATTAGGAATACATTCAAACAAATAGAATTCCTTTAGTGAATGCTTGATCACGATGACTAAATTAGTTGACGATCATTTCAATGGTCGATTTATGATTATTAATCTGTTGAATCGTTTCAGCCCTACTAGAGTATAGACAGAGAAAAGTGATATCTGACTGTAACAGTTTTTAAAGGCTGGCAATGGCAAGTGTCCATTGGTAACAGATCTGGTTGAGTTAGTGTTTTTTTGTAGAGTACCCAAAAAAAAAAATAGCGTCTCGTATGACATCTATACATTCATCAACTGTATAATACTGTTCATCACTGGACGGTTATGGGGGGGACTTGTGCCCATACAGTAGTCATTTCGAGAGAGGCAGGATAAACACTGATCAGGTCACCAGTCCATTATAGCGCAACACAGAGTCAGAGGCAGAGGTCAAGCAGCTAGACACTCACATCTAAAGGGTATTTAGATCAACAATCATGTATTTAAACTTTTAGAGCAGGCCTATTTTTTATATAAAATATGATACTTTTTCAACAACGTTATTTCCTTTTTTGCTATTGTCGTTTTGTATGATGGGTATTGTTCTTTTTTATTTACCAGAAGTTTTGTGCAAAAATAATTTTTAGAAAACTTTAAATTTTTTTTTGCACTCCTGAAAAAATAATTAATTTTTTTTTGATGAAATTTTGATCATATTTAATTTTTCTAAAAAATTCGGGCATTTTTTGTGTGAAGAATTGTTCATTCGTTTTTTTTCTCTGTTTTACAGGTGAAGACTGTCTCTCTGGAGGATATTCTGGTTTTTGTTCTCTGGGTTGTGGGGCCCGCATTTCCCGCCTAGGGTTTTTTTTCCCAACCAAGCCTTAGTTCAAACAGTTTTTCTCATTTTCCAGTGGCCCAAAAACTTTGAAAACTTCTTTGCATAAACCCTTTCACAATGCATACAGTGAAAATTTTAAAACAATGACATGGATTTTGCCTTACGTAATTCACCAGGTTTTGGCAGAGGATGAGAGGTCTTATCATATGAAGGTTCAGTTACCTTTAGTTTCAGTGTTGGTTTCTTTTTTTGTTTGTTGAGGAACTGGCGTTATTGTACGCATTGTAATCAATAAAAATAGACAAAAATTAAGCATATTCTCCATGACAGTAAAAGACTAAACCAAATCAAAGTTTATGTTTGCATATTAACCTGAAAACTTTCGAAAGTTTTGTTTTTTACACCTATAATGTGCATTGGGTTGCAGTGTTGATGGCCACAGTGTTAGGCTCTTCTTTTTGGGTTTCAGTCAGTCTGTTCAAATTAATATCCCCTGAGTTAAAACCTTGTCTTTGGTATTTTTGTCTTGTGCTAAAGTTATAAACTATATATAATATATAACCTAGCTGTTATTCCTTGTTCTTAGTCCTGCACACTCTTTTTCAGGCAAGAACTTGAAAACCTTACAATGTTCAGGAAAACAAAAAAAAATACACCACTGAATACATAAATATAACTACTCAGCTAACTAAGTATGTTGAAGTAGGATACATGCTGATAAAAAAAATTCTATTCCATGGTTTCCATCATGTAAGGGATTCATTTGCTGTAGCTGTGCATCCCATTGGTGAGTGTTGTAACCATGTTGTACAAGAGCAATAGATGGCCTTTCATAGACATGAAGTTGGAGCATCCCAGTAGTCCACAATTGAAGTGGAGACCTATTTTCTATTGTTCTTAAGCTGTGGTGGTTCCATTGGCTTTTAAACTCATCCACGAATCTGTTTATTCTTGAAGATAAACATGGTGAAGAGACCTAATGTGGAGGGGGTTGGTGCTATCTAAAATTCCAGTAGTTTCCATGAAGAGGAAAAGTCTTTGAAATAGAATGACACCACCCGGTTTAGCTCTCCCCACAATCTTTTTTATCCTTTGATTGTAAAACTACGTCCAACCATGAAACTTCCCCTGTTTGCTCCTCTGTTTTCAATCATAAAAACCTTGCAATATCAATATTCTCACTACCAGCATCACTCCGGACATGATGTGGCAGTCCATATTGTTCCCAAAACACCCTGAAACAGTTGCAAGTAAGTGGATGCTCTGTTGTCTGTGCAACATCTCAGGGGAGGTGAAGCAGCGTTTGAAGCCATCAACTCCACCATGAAACAAAATCCCCCTGGTTTAACTTTTTGTTTGTGTCAACATGCCTGGGAACAAAAAATGATAATATGATTAATTCCTTGGGGGCCAAGCAAGACGGGAAAGTTAATAAAGTCTACTAATTAAACCCTTCCCAAAATTTGATTTGGGGACAGGAAACTTATGACTGGGCGTTGAATTGCCCTCCACCCTGAAGGTCTCCCCACTCTGGGGGGCCCCCCCCCCCCTCGTAAAAACATGATGTATGTCTCTCCTGATCCAGGGGGTTTTATTAAAAGGCCCCATAATAACAAATCAAAACCTCATTTGAAATATTGAGAAGCTCCCCTAGTCAATCCAAATTGTCCTCTTGTGGGTTGTACAGTGTTCGATTTTGACAACGCATTCGGGATATGGGATCCAAATAAATCCTAAGTCTTCCATTCAAGCTCCTAATTGGACCTTGAAAAGCTTGAATGTTGTATCTTTTAAGAGAAAAAAAATCCCAAAAATTTTTAAACCTTGTCTATTGTGATTTAATATCTAATATTTTAAGGTCAGTATTTGCTTTTGTTTTCATGGTTTTAATCTGAAAAAATCTCTTCTCTATCCCCAAAACTTCTGTGTCACATAGCTTCCCCAGGTCTTCATCTCTGAGATGAAAGTGCATTTTTCCTTTGGCTGTTTTTTAGCCAATATTTCCCTGAGAAAACTAAAAATTTTCTTGAAAATATTGTGCATATTCTTCTCTGAGCCACATTTTGGGGGACAACGTAGCTCATAAGCTCTGCAAATGTGCTAATTATTGATATATGATCTTCAACCTGTCGAGAGATGGACTCCAAAGTGTTTGTATCATGAAAAGCATGAATTTCCATTGTCAAAAAGCTTTCCAGTTCAACAAAATAATGGAATATTCCCTCTACTGCCATTTTGTGAACCAGGAAGTTAAAGAAGCAGAAGTTTAGTAAGCTAACAGATTTATTGTATTTCATTCCATATATTCAGATTTTCATTCAATATATTCAGATTTTCATTCAATATATTCAGACTTTAATTCCGTATATTCAGACTTTCATTCCATATATTCAGATTTTTATTCAATATATTCAGACTTATATAAATATAATTTCCTGAACGGCATGCCATCATATATCTATATCTATATCTATCTATATACATATATATATATATATATATATATATATATATATATATATATATATATATATATTATATATATAGATAGATAGATAGATAGATAGATAGATAGATAGAATAGATAGATAGATAGATATAGATCACATCATACACTTTACAGACATGTTTATAGTTTGCTAAACAAAACTATACTTGGTGCCTGCATATTAATCATAATGGATATTAGGAGAGATGGCCAGACTGCCAGAGCCTACTTAACAACTGGGAGATTTTAAGCCCCCCGTTGACAAAGGCTTAGGGAGTTTGTGACTGGTACATAGTCCTCCCACCTCAAAGTTTACTAAACTTATACTCCTTAGGCTTGGTTTGACCAATATCAATTTCAATCAATTTTAGTAAAATTGTTGAAATAAATTAAATCATAATATTAACACATTACATAGGCTGATCTACAGGTACATCTAAAAAAAAAGTGCAAAATAGTTTGCCAGTCATCTCAGAAAGTGAAATCATGACACATACAGTATAGTGATATATTCTAAGTCTTTGTTTCTTGTAATTCTGATAATTATGGCTTACAGGCAAATAAAATCTAAAATTCAGTGTCACAACAAATTAGAATACTGTGAAAAAGTTCAATATTGGACACTCATGTCACACTCTAATCAGCTAATTAACTCTAAATACCTGCAAAGTTTTCCTGAGCCTATAAACGGTCTCTCACTCTGGGTCAGTAGGAAACACAATCATGGGGAAGACTGCTGACTTGACAGATGTCCAGAAAACAGTCCTTGACAAGAAGGGTAAGCCACAAAAGGTCATTGCTGAAGAATCTGGTTATTCACAGAATTCTGTATTCAAGCATATTAACAGAAAATTAGGTGGAAGGACTGTCAAGCTAAATCCATTCAGGAATTTGGGGGAGCTTCACAAGGAGTGGACTGAGGCTTGAGTCGGTTCTTCAACAGCCGCCACACAGACCAACACTACAAAACTCACATTCCTCGTGTCATGCCACTCCTGAACCCGAGATAACGTCAGAAAAGGAACTGGACTGTTGCTCAATGGTCCAACGTCCTGTTTTCAGATGAAAGTAAATTTTGCATTTCATTTGGAAATCAAGGTCCCAGAGTCTCGAGAAAGAGTGGAGAGGCACAAATCCACGTTGCGTAAAGTCCAGTTTGAAGTTTCCAGTGTCAGAGATGGTTTGATGTGCCATGTCATCTGCTGGTGTTGGTCCACTGTGTTTTCTGAGGTCCAAAGTCAATGCAGCATTTACCAGTAAATTCTAGAGCAGTTCATGCTTCCTTCTTCTGACAAGCTGTATGGAAATGCTGATTTTATTTTCCAGCAGGACTTGGCACCTGCCCACACTGCCAGAAGTACCAAAAGCGGGTTCTATGACCATGGTATTCCTGGTCTTGATTGGCCAGCAAACTCCCCTGAACTGAACTCCATAGAAAATCTATTGGCTGTTGTCAAGATGAAGATGAGAGACACCAGACCCAACAACACAGATGACCTGAAGGCAGCTATCAAAGCAATCTTGGCTTCCATTACATCTACGCAGTTCCACAGGCGGATCGCCTCTATGCTAAGGTGCATTGATGCAGTAATTCATGCAAGAGGAGGCCCAACTAAATTCTGAATGCATAGAAATGGACTTACTTTCAGAAGCCTGATATTTGTGCTTAAAACATTATTCTTTTATTGATCTAATTTGATATTCTAATTTTCTGAGACAATGAATTTTTTCTTACCTGTAAGCTATAATCATCAAAATTACAAGAAGTTAAAGCTTGAAATATTTTTCTCTATGTGGAATGAATCTTTATAAATTACCGTTTCACTTTCTGAAATGACAGGCAAAAAATATTGCACTTCTATATTGATTTCTTGAGATGTACCTGTATATATAGACTGCTACAAACCAAACGTTTTAGAAACACATTCTCATTTAATGGTTTTCTTTCTGTTCATGGCTATTTACATTGAATATATATTCATACTGAAAGCATCAAAACTGTGAAAGAACACATGGTATTATGTAGCAAACGAAAAAATTGTAAAAGAACTTTAAATATGTTTAGCATTTTAGATTTTTTAAAGTAGCTGCCCTTTGCAGTGATGACTGAAATATTAACCTTTGCCTGTCTCTCAATGCACCTCCGAGAAGTTCTTTTAAGACTCTTTAGAAAACCATTTCAGGTGACCACCTCATGAAGCTCATGGAGAGAATGCTAAGAGAGCAAAGCAGTAATGAAAGCAAAGGGTGGCTATTTGGAAGAATCTAAAATATAAAAATGTTTAGAATTATTTCACACTTTTTGTTTACTATTACATGTGTGTTCCGTCACAGTTTTGATGCCTTTGGTGAGTAGTAATGAAAATAAATGGACCCATTAAGTGAGAATGTGTATCTAAAACTTTTGACAGGTGTACATATTATACATGTTGAAAGAAAGCCATTAGAAGAAAAAGATTTCACTTTGGGTCCCGCATGTAAAACACTAACGTGTGGTGGAAAACTAACACTGTAGATCTCGCTAAACACACCATCCCCACAAAAAAACACGAAAGTGGCAGCATCATGATGTGGGGACGCTTTTATTCATGAGGGACAGGGAATCTGGTCAGAGTTGATAGGAAGATTGATAGATTTAAACACAGGACAATCCAGGAAGACAGTCTGTTAAAAGCTCCACATGATTTAATGGGACGAAGGCTCACCTTCTAGCATGGTAATGACCCTAAACATACAGCCAGAGCTACAATGTAATGGTTTGGATGAAGGCTTATTCATGTTAGAATGGCCCAGTCAAAGTCCTGACCTAAAACCTATTGAGAGTACTAATGCACATCACACTTTTTAGGGTTTTATTAGCCATTTTATTACTTATTGAAAAACTACATATTCTTTTGCTTCCACATTATATATTTTTTTTGTTTCTTTGTATAAATCCCAGTAGAATTGAAGGATGTAGTTATAACGCGACAAAGTGTCAAAAACGTCAAGGGGTTTGAGTACTTTTGCAAGACACTGTGTTTCATTAGCTTAAATGTTTTAAAGGAAAATGTTCTGCATTGTTTTTATTTATTTCATCATGAGCTTAGATTTGTGTAATGTTACAATGTCAGTACCTCCTTGGTTTCCAACGTCTTCATGCTGACAACGAAATTCCTACTGCAGCCTTTAAAAGCTGCTGTCAGATCTGTAACAATATCTGGCTGCTTCATTGTTTGGGCAGATCAAAAAGAAAACTCTGGGATATTTTCTGCTCCAGGTCATTATCTGGCATAGTTAATGATGAAAAGTATGTGTTGTTCAATATTCACCCTATAACCTTTTCAGAGAATTGCTAACCTATTGCCATTCAAACTTAGAGTGATCTATCTGAGCTAAAAAGTAAAGATGAAACATTTCTTTTATCTCCCAAGTTATCACATTTTCATTCCAAACAGCAAGTGGAGCAGCGATTAAGTTGTGTGGAGAATGATGAAAATGGATAAGAAGTTGGAAAAAAAGTTTGCTGTCACTCTACAATATTGTCATTTTGTGAATGGCATAAATTTTGTACCACCGGCATGTTATCAGTCTATTTTCATTCTGAAATGCTGTGTTGGATTTATACCAGATGTAACATCTTCCAAAAAGTTCAGGTTCTCTCATCAAGTGATGGAAAAAAAAAAATCCTCAAAATCTTGGGTATCATTAAGATGTTCGTTGGCAAATATTAGACATGGGACATGGCTTGTGTCATTTTTGGTCAGCAGTAGTTTTCACCTTGGAACATTACCATGGATACCTTTTTTGCCCAGCTTCTCTCATATTGTTGAATCATAAATACTAACCTTAAGTGAGGCCTGCAGCACTTTGAATGTTCTGTATTGTGACCTCCTGGATAAGAATGCAGATGTGCTCTTTTTGTTGACCAGCCACTCCTGGCAAGGTTAACCACTGTTCTCTGTCCTCAAGTTGTGGATAATGGCTCTTCAATTTTGCAGTGTCACAGAAAATGAAAAACAGAACAAATCTTTAAAGGAGCAAATACCTTATCACAGCACTATAAAGCTGTGTAAATGTGTAGCATCTTATCAAAGGTCAACTCCAGTCGCCATGAAGAGAAGTCATCATTCCTGCCCTCCATGTTCTGAGCTATTGTAACATCATTCTGCACATTGTGATCTTTCTTCACTTCTGTTGGTCTTGGTGTTTCTCAGCTCTTGCTTATGTATATACTGAGACTGAAGGAATTATGAACAGTTTGTCTGCTGTAATGGTGGCAGTTTGCTCATCAATCTCAGCCTAGATACATGCTGGAATGATATGATTCCAATACTTACACCCTAACATCTGATAACTTATAACTTAAACAAAACTGTACGGTAAAATTCACAACATTTCAATTACTGTATCAGCTTTCTCACAGTAATGGTGGTTTGCTGCATTCTTTCTGCTGAGGCTATTTCTCTTCCAGCTAAAACATGTGAGCAACACCTCCTGGAGGATAACAAACTGCTAGGACTAATTTAGAACCAGGACAGTGCCCATGTTCTTAGCCAGCTTCTAGCAGTCCATTAGAAGGAGACATTGCAGTGAAAGACCTGCTCTGTGGACAGCTGTAACAGGAAGTGTTAACAATGGACCACCAGACAACAAAGGATTTGAGAATAGAAAATAGAGAATAGATTTGCTGTTCTGCTGCTGGACCCCTGGATCTCTGATGACCTCGATAACCTCTTGCCTGCTTACAAACACCATAAAGACTGAAAGTAATTCTGAAAGGAGAAAGCTGCAGGGGATGCTGGTGACAGATCCTTGAAATCTGATTATGGCAAATAGTCTGTAAACGCATTAGCAACAAGATAAGTGAGGTACAGGCTAACTGCTTCGCAAATGATATAATCTCTGACATAATGGAAAGAGTTTTCTGCCCACAGAGGCCAGTGTAACAGTAATCAGAGAAAGCCCTATGAGTTATCTCAATCCATGCAGTTGGATTGTTCCAACTTTTCTGTTCTTGAAGCACAGAACAGATTTTATTGGAATAATAGAAACATGTAGTTGCAACTACAATTATTTATTCTCTAAACACAAAGTAATTTTGCAAGTAGTTTCTCCAAATTCAAAACAAAATGCCACTTTTAAATCTCTTACTGTCTGAATATATTTACAGTTATAATAATTAAGTGTTCTGGAGATGCAAGGATTATCCTGGATGATCTGAAAACGAGAAATAAATATCTGCACCTGTCAGAGACTCTCTTCTGGGATGTATTGATGTCAGTGGCTTCTACATGTAGGCTGTGAAACTAAATGCTCTTTTTTTAGTCACTCTGAAATATATATTTTTAAAAACAAAACACAAATGGTTTGATAGGTTTTTGTAGTCCCTATTAATAACACAACATCAGTCATTAGTTTTGATTGGTTTGCGCCACCCCAAGATTTTTAATGGCCCCATGTGCCCAACCTCCCCATCTGAAAAATTTCCGGGGACACCACTGGTGGCTGAGACAACCTGTCTTTATCTTCACTGAATAAAAAATGGAGGATGAATTGGGGCCCATCATTGGCAGAGAAGGGAAATAATGAAAACACCTTGGTTACAACAGCACAAGGTTTTTGCTAACATTTTGAATTTAAAAGCCCTTCAAGAATTGCTGTGGCACACCTTTTTTTATTTATTGCATTACATCCTCTCCTATTGATCCTGTAAAACAACTTGACCTCATTTCATCAACAGATGCTGTGACATTGTGCTGGCAAATTAAAATTCAAATCAATCTCTTAGCTAAAAAAAGAAAAAAAATCTAAAAGAGAGTAAGAGTGGAATACCTCAAAAGTACAAGGTGCCATCTTCCCCTGTGGAATTTTAATGACGTGAATTCACAGTTTCTTTCCACGGGGAGAGGAGCAAATAGCAGCAGCAATCTATCAGCAAACCCAGTCAAATGTTAAAAAAGGAGGAGGCCTTTCATCAGCGTAAAAAAAAAAAAAAAACTGCTACAGCATTATTATTGGAAGTGTGCTAATCTCTTCGAAGCTGCCAGTAACAAGGGAGGGATTCTATCAGACTAATAAGCCATGATGAGAAACTGGATCACTACACCTGAGAAATGGAGAAACACATTAGAAAACATCAGGAAATTATGACTATATGAAAGCATATAGTCATAATTTCCTGAAGTTTGCTTGGACTCCAAGTTAAGGTGGTTAGCTGCTTGGGCTAACTGATCTAGCAATGCAGTGCAATGAACGATACAGTTTTCATATAGGAAGAAAACTAAATGTTGTTAGCAGAAGCAGTACTAAAGCAGTGCTAAGAAGCAGTGCTAAAGACAGGGATAGGATTGACTAAGAAACTGCTTAGTCAATCACTTAACCTGGATGGCATTAAACTGACCTCCGGTAATAAAGTAAAAAACCTTGGTGTTATTTTTGACCAGGACATGTCATTTAAATCCCATATTAAACAGGTTTCTAGGATTTCCTTCTTTCATCTCCGGAACATTGCCAAAATTAGAAATATCCTATCCAGGAGTGACGCTGAAAAACTAGTCCATGCATTTGTTACTTCAAGGCTGGACTATTGTAATTCTTTACTATCAGGATGTCCACAAAATGGAGTTAAAAGCCTTCAGCTGATTCAAAATGCTGCAACAAGAGTTCTGATGAAAATTAAAAAGAGAGATCATATTTCCCCTACTTTAGCTTCCCTTCATTGGCTCCCTGTTAAATCCAGAATAGAATTTAAAATTCTCCTCCTCACATATAAAGCCCTTTATGATCTAGCTCCATCATTCATCAGAGATCTGATTGTTCCATATGTTCCTAACAGAGCACTTCGTTCTCAGACTGCAGGTTTACTGGTGGTTCCTAGAGTCTCTAGAAGTAGAATGGGAGGCAGATCCTTTAGTTATCAGGCTCCTCTCCTGTGGAACCAGCTCCCAGTTTTAGTCCGTGAGGCGGACACCCTGTCTACTTTTAAGGCTAGGCTTAAAACTTTCCTTTTTGATAGAGCTTATACTTAGAGTGGCTTAGGTTATCCTGAGCTATCTCTGTAGTTATGCTGCTATAGGCTTAGGCTGCTGGAGGACATAATGACCACTTTCACCCTCTTCGCTACATTCTCACACTACTCTCCAATTTTGTGTTATTTGCTGTTATTTCAGATTTTAAGTTTGTTCTTTCTCTTTTCTCTTCCTAGAAGCTACACCTGGCCTGCCTCTGTGTCTACCTGTGACACCTTTCTGGAGAGGGGAATCGTCCAAGCTTCTGCTGGCAACAACTTAATGCTCACCCTCTACCGATGATCCACATGGCCCTGTCTTTCAGTGTTTCACCCTTTCTCTCTCCTAGACATGGATATTGGCTGAGCTTTTACTGTAACTAATTAAATGTGCTCTCTTTCAGATTTTAACCTTGACAACTGGCTCAGAGTTGATCAGTTCTTTCTTTCTAGGTGAAAAGACTAAAGGAGCTACATCCATTAACATTTACTTTTCCTTCCCATAGAACATACTCCTGGATCAGTGCTTCTGTGTTCTCTTTGTGTCTCTGCTCTGTTCTCTCTAACCCCCAGTCGGTCGTGGCAGATGGCGGCTCACACTGAGCCTGGTTCTGCTTGAGGTTTCTTCCTGTTAAAAGGGAGTTTTTCCTCTCCACTGTCGCTACATGCATGCTCAGTGTGAGGGATGCTGCAAGTCAACGCCAGTGACCATCCACTGTCTCTACATGCTCATCCAGGAGGAGTGAATGCTGCAAGTCACTGACTGGATGCAATCTGCTGGGTTTCCTCAGACAGAAAAACTTTTTATCCAATTTGAATAAATAACAGAATGTGACTGCACTATTCAATGATTAGGATTAATTGGAATGTATGTACCTGACTTTTGTGAAGTGCCTTGAGACGACCTGTTGTGAATTGGCGCTATATAAATAAACTGAATTGAATTTAAATTGAATTGAATTTAAAATAAAAACTATTAGGAAACTAAATCTCGATTTCCTGGTCAAATAAATACTTGCACTGGTACTTCAACACAGCTAGTCACGGTATGGAGTTAGAAAAGTAGCCATTAAAGGCTCATGTGAGCCATAGCATTGAAAGGTAAGAACTCATGTTTATATTATTTAGATGTATTACCACTATATTTTAACATTTAGGTTCTTATTATGCTAAGAATGTTTTGGCTGAAATAATCACCATGGCAAAAAAAAAAAAAAAAAAAAACAAGAACAAACAAACAAACAAACCTTAGACTACTTCAGCAATGAGTCAAATTCATTGCTAGGCTACAAATGAATTGCCCATTGGGATTAATAAAGTTGTCTGAACCTTAATTCTTCTAACAATACTGGAGAAATCTGCTACATAAATGAACCTCACTCCAGCCCACCAAAGTTTTATTTAAAAGTGGAAAAGAAAGCAATGAACAATTTCAACTCCCCTAATTATTTTAGTGGTCTTGTTCTTTTGGTTTTATTTTTTTTCAAAAAGCTGTTTTCTGTTTCAACCCAGTCAAGAACACAAGTTAAAAGAGACATACAGAGAATACAAAATCCATTGTAAATGAAGAAAACAATTAAAGGGTTTCTTCTGTCTGGCAAAGAAACAAAAACAATTCTAAAATATTTTTAGACAATATTACAGTTTTGACCAATATTAGGTAGAGTTAGTCCTGCCTTGGAGTGACCATACATATATTGATATGCTCCCAAGCAAAATGTGGACTCATGGAGATAGATGAGGAAAGTTTTTGGATGCTGATACACGAAGTGTGTGGAAGAGTAGTCTTCTTGCAGTTAGAAAATTGTGAGTTTCATTCCAGCATCCTTCTGTCACATGTCGTTGGTCCTTTGGGAAAGGCAGTGAACGCCAGCTTCCCAACAATCTACATATTCTAGTACGAATTCAATGTGGCTCTTGTGTAAAAGTGGTTTGAGCATTATGAATGACTAGACAAGCGCTACAAAGGTTCATTCCATTTACCATGCAGCTAGAAGAACATGTTTAGCATAAAACTAACTTTTGGACAGAAAGCACAATGTGT
This sequence comes from Crenichthys baileyi, assembly GCA_036173005.1. NCBI lineage: Eukaryota > Metazoa > Chordata > Actinopteri > Cyprinodontiformes > Goodeidae > Crenichthys > Crenichthys baileyi. Next base: position 22,790 of record JAHHUM010002817.1, on the reverse strand, counting down.
ACTTTCCAAGACTTTCAAAATATTTCCAAACATAACTTTCTTCTAATCAAATATAAAAGCTGTCCTTACCCATTGTGAATACATTTTACACTGCAGACATTTTGGCACTCTGCTGTCAACTCTGTAGAGCAAGCATATTTTGGGATGAATTATATTTGTTGAGTTGAGGTTCAGTGAACTACACATTTCATAAAGAGGTGCTTAAAGCAATGTACGTTTTTACCACAGGGTGTTATTCTATAACAATTAGAAAAAAATCAACTATTAATTAGTTTTCCCATACAAAATAATCAAAGAGGTCCTGAGCTGTACCAGAAAAGCATTACTTGTAACTGCAGGATTCCACATGGCTCTGTTTTTGACCCTATTTGATTTCTGCTTTACCTCCTTCCTTTATACCAACTTAAAAATGTTATCCCATATTAAGAACTAATTGTTTTTATGTCATTGGACCCAAATTATAGGTAGTACTAAGAATTGTGGTAAAATAAATATACCTGACCTATTGCAGGGGTCAGCCTCAAACACGATTTTTGTGGGCCCCATTGATTCCATCAAACTGAATACTACATAATTTTTTTTCTATTCACTTCTTTCTTTGTTCCTATCCTCAAATATCTTTTAATTAAATCAATTTTGGGTGTCATGCATGATTTAGCAGTAGAGCATGCAACCCATATACAGACGCTTTAGTGCTCGATGCAGCGAGTCCTGATCCCAGTGACCTGTGCTGCCTGTCTTTCTCCTCTCTTCACCAGACTTTCTGTCTGCCTACTTTCAAATAACAACAAGTCACCCCTGCTGACATGGGCTTCCCAGGTGCAGAGTTCAAACCATACAATAAAAATCTTTTTTAAATGGCACTATAACTGTACCGATTACCTTAATATCAAACAGGAAAACCCCCAAATGTTTTTCTTTCTACATGACAATGAGTTTTGATGTATTTCTATTGAGAAGCTAAAAGAACAATTTCACAGTTGCATTTCTGCATGTATGATTCCTTCTGACTGCATTAATCCCATCAAGCACTGTGCTAGGGTATAATCGAAACCATAAAAAAACTGGTGCAGCTGAGGACACTCCTGAACAAACAGAACATCATTAATTTAGGTTATTGTTAGTTTCTTAACAGTGCGCAAGCCCTTCTATACAGATGTAGAAGACGTTTATTGTATCTTACTGAATGTCATGGTTCTGCTCATGGTTCTGTTCAAAGGATCTGCAATCAAATCTGGTTGCAGAACCTAAACTGGTACGAGGTAACTGGAGCTTCACCTTCACTTTTTCATTGGGTAAACACACAGACACAAGAGAAACAGCACCATCTATCTATGACGCTCATTCTTGAAGCCAGTTTAGTAAAGATGTGTATTCTCACTATGGGAAGGGAAATCCAAAGAAAACCCTTGCAGGTGCAGGAAGCATGTGGGGGGCCCTGTGCACAGGTTGCCGTTCAACACAGAAAGGCCGCGTTGAACCAAGATAGAAATCTATGATCTTCTTGAAAGGAGGTGAATGCGAAACCCCTCTTCACTGTGCATCACATCAGAATTGGCTCTTTTGTGCTTAATTAGGGAGATATTTAAAAGTCTGCTGTGCCGTCCAGGTGAGATTTCGTAGACTATAAGCAGGACTACAAAAGTTAATTGATTTGAAACAACTAAACAGAAGCAGAAACATGCAGTAATTATTTTGAGAGTGAAATTCAGGGAGTAAAGACTCTCTCCAGCATAGTAGTTTGTGTTTCTCAATCAAAAGGGGACTTGTTGAACCACTTTACTTAATTAACAAAAATCTCTGTTTACATTTCAATCAAAACTTTTCATTATTCTTCCAATAAATCCAACGCAGGACACAAAGGAAAGCCTAAGGAGTTTTAACAATACTCTGGATACCTAGGAAAAGAGCTTTGAGGATCAGCAGTTGAATTTATAATTTTCAAGGTTTAATTTTTATTGCCAAGAAGCTTGGTATTAATGAACAACCCATGCTAACAGCCAAGGTTTTAGCTGTGCCTTATTCTATATTTAGCTCACACAGATTAAAAGTTAATTATTCTCCTTCCTAGTCCTTCACTTGCATACGAATTACACCATCTTGCAGAATTAGTTTCTTGACTAATTGCTATATACATATATATAATATATATATAATATATATATATATATATATATATATATATAGAGAGAGATATAGGGTGTGTGTACTGTATATACATACATACATTAATATATATATATATATATATATATATATATATATATATTAATATATATATATATAGAGAGAGAGAGAGAGAGAGAGAGAGAGAGAGAGAGAGAGAGTGAGAGAGAGAGAGAGAGAATCTATATATGTAGCTATACTGTATATACATAAACCTTTATTTTACTAGGAATATCCCACTGAGGTTAAAAACCTCCTTTTCAACGGTGTCCTGGCCAAGAGAGGCGGCAGCAAGTACAAATAATGTCATGTTTTATGTCATTTTCTTGACCCATGTGCAGAATCATACATACACAGGAGGCAGAATGAATAAAAATGCCAAGGGGTTAATGTTGGACATTGCAGACATTTTTTTAATATTGTCTGACAAAAATAAAATACAGTCAGCAGACATGTTGACTGACCTGCTTCTCCTCTAACCTTGCAAATACACTCACCGGCCACTTTATAAGGTACACCTTGCTAGTACCGGGTTGGACCCCCTTTTGGCTTCAGAACTGCCTTAATCCTTCGTGGCATAGATTCAACAAGGTACTGGAAACATCCCTCAGAGAGTTTGGTCCATATTGACATGATAGCATCACACAGATGCTGCAGATTTGTCGGCTGCATCCATGATGCGAATCTCCCGTTCCACCACATCCCAAAGGTGCTCTATTGGATTGAGATCTGGTGACTGTGGAAGCCATTTGAGTCCAGTGAACTCATTGTCATGTTCAAGAAACCAGTCTGAGATGATTCGTGCTTTATGACATGGCGTGTTATCCTGCTGGAAGTAACCATCAGAAGATAGGTACACTGTGGTCATAAAGGGATGATACAAGGCAGGATGGATCCATGCTTTCATGTTGTTGACGCCAAATTCTGATCCTACCATCCGAATGTCGCAGCAGAAATCGAGACTCATCAAACCAGGCAACATTTTTCCAATTTTCTATTGTCCAATTCTGGTGAGCCTGTGTGAATTGTAGCCTCACTTTCCTGTTCTTAGCTGACAGGAGTGGCACCCGGTGTGGTCTTCTGCTGCTGTAGCCCATCCGCCTCAAGGTTCGACGTGTTTTGGTTCAGAGATGCTCTTCTGCAGGCCTTGGTTGTAACGAGTGGTTATTTGAGTTACTGTTGCCTGTCTATCAGCTCGAACCAGTCTGGCCATTCTCCTCTGACCTCTGGCATCAAAAAGGCATTTGCGCCCACAGAACTGCCGCTCACTGGATATTTTCTATTTTTCGGACCATTCTCTGTGAACCCTAGAGATGGTAGCGCGTGAAAATCCCAGTAGATCAGCAGTTTCTGAAATACTCAGACCAGCCAGTGTGGCACTAACAACCATGCCACGTTCAAAGTCACTTAAATCATCTTTCTTCCCCATTCCGATGCTTGGTTTGAACTGCAGATGATCGTCCTGACCATGTCTACATACCTAAATGCATTAAGCTACCATATGATTGGCTGATAGAAATTTGCGTTAACGAGCAGTTGGGCCTTATGGGTGCTATATTTATGTTACTGTGCATTTTTCTACATGTAAACTTGTTAAATTCAATATTTGTCCTAAAACCATCTTAGTGCTGGCCTCTTTGGGTTGAACGATGGTTACTGCAGTTGAGTTTTCCTATTGGTTCAAACGGTACAGGTTAGTACGCGTCTGCATCACAGCCCCACGTTTGGGTATAAAACCATGTCCCTCAGACATGGCATGTCCCCATAGCCCCTGTCCTCCAATGACTCCGCAGCTCTGGCTTCGGGGATCGCTGAGTCAGCGCCTTGAGCCAACGGCTCGAACTGATAAGGCTCAGAACTGGAAAAAGGAAGTTTAGAAAGAGGCTGTACAGGTTAGAGCTGCTGCTGTTACGGTTACAGCTTCTGAACAGGACAGTGATATGTATGACTGCAATGGATCTGATGATGATGTAGGCCCTGAAAACGTTGATGAACAGGACTTTAAGACCAACAGGAGGAAGGTGGACAGCTACAGTACTTCTGACTTCAGTGTTTCTTTTGAGTAAAATAGAATACATAGAACATTCTTTATTTTACCTCAGTGGGGAAGTTTAGGCGTAAAAACACCAAGTTTAAGGAAAATGCAAGCATGTAGATTCACACAAAGGTAAAAAATAATAAAAGCTGAAAATTTGGAATAAGAGCCTGTACAGTAAGGTCCAGTTCATAACTGAATAACACTGTATAGTCATAACAAACAGCATACTCAGATTGAAGAAATATTGAACAGAGAAGAATAATATTAAAAACATGTTCAAAATGTGCATGTATATTTGTGCCCACTATTAAATAAATACATATTTCAACCTGAAAAGACTCACAATAAGAAACACAAAGTTGGTGATTAGAGAAGTTTATTGGCAAATGATTATTTCTTTGGCACTCTGACCCCGAAGGAAGACATGAATGCCGAGAATATCATGAGCTTGAAAGGACATTTTAGGCTTAGGATTAGAGATGTCTTCCCCCTGCGATCCGACTGGTGGTGGGGTGAAGGCCAGAGGAGGTGAGGAGGCCGGGAGGAGATTGGAAGGGAGATGGTGGAGGTGGGGTGGAGGAGGGTCGAGCTTGGCTGAAGAGCAGGAGGGATCCATGACTGGCCTTAAAAGCGAAGCGTCAGAGGGTGATTGGCTGAAGAGGCATGCGGACTTGACGCTGATTGGATGAAGGGGAGACGCATGGAAGAGTCATTGGATGGAGCAGGTGGTGAGTGTGAGTCCTTCAGTCTGAATTTTTGTCAAAACTCAATTTTTGGCACACGAGTAAATTTGTTCAACAATTATCAGAAATTTCCTGACACTCTCACGCTTTGCCAGTTTGACAGAAGTAGATTTCACGAATACTGAAATTACGTAAAAGTATTTCAGGGTACGTTGAAAGCCAAGCAGTTGTTTAGCTGCAAATCACAGAACCAAGTGATTCCCACTGGAAGATTTTACTGTTGATTAGAGTGTGGGTCTGGCAGAGAGTTAAGTTACGTGCTTCCAGTGGAGCTTTTCCCCATCATATAACACTAGAAACTTCTCAGTATGTAAGATATAAGTCATATAATGATGACTTGAATGATTGAAGATTGAAAATAAGATTTTGAGGGTTAACAAAGACTAGAATGAAAATGGGTCATAAATCACAATCTGTACTGCATAATTACTAGATATTATATATATTACTAGATACTATATATGAATAAATTTGGTTACATACTAATCTTGAATGATTATAAACTTTATAAAAATACGCCTTTCTGTTGTCAAGTACTTTGCAACAAGTAAGCAAGCCATATGTGTTATACATTAATTTATTTGTGCTTAGTTTACTTACTTTTAGTTTGCAAGAGATGCTTTATTAAGCAGTTAGAATAATATTTCCTTTTTCCCTCTTTTTTAAGGACCTTCTTCTAAATAACATTTTTGAGAGACTGTATTCACGTGAAGGAGCTTTATCTTGAACAGATCTAGAACTTTTTAGATTTTATTTTTACCCAGAAGCTTGTTTTTTAAATGCTTTGCACAGTCAGATAGAGGTTTGCTCTGTCTCTTTCAGATGCACTACGCAGTTTGCACACACTTATAAGCAGAGAAAGGACAAAATGAATCAACATATGGCTGTCATTCAGATTGAGCGGGGATCTGCTTGGCGCCACAGATTGGCTCTTTGCCCCCATCATCTTAGCAGCCTTCTAGAACTGAACCTGTCCATCCCAGCCATTGCTACATTTTTGGGAATGTCCAGTAGCACTCTATTCCAACGTATGGAGGCGTTCAATCTTTCAGCCACGGCACTCTACAGCAGCATGTTGGGGCAATGCATTAGAGGCAGCCTCTATCTGATATCAAATGGTGAAGGTACTTCTTAAGGCCAGAAGACACAAGAGTCCAAAATCAAAGAGTTTGAGCATTCATGCCCTGTGTTGACACAGCTGGTGGCAAGGATGGTTTCATTAAGTTGCCCACAGTCCAGACTTCAGTCTCTAATGCATATCGACACAAAGCATAAACTGATAAGGGAAAATATTTGAGCTTTTTAGGTTAATAAATATCCTTGGTATTTTTTAAGTTGTAAAAAATAAAAACTGTGTTTTGTTTTCAGGATTTAATGTTACTCTATCATTGATGTGCATTGAGGTTCATGGCTGCTAAAGCACTGACTCATCTGAAGTCAAATTTACAGTTTTAAGAACTCAAAAGAGCATGTTGTTCACTATTCAACTGGCAGCATGCACATTTATCACTGGTAATGTGTCTGTCTCATCAGCATTACTCTCATTCACTCACACACCAACAAACAAATACACAGGAACATATTTGTCCTACGAAGGACGTTTCTTTTATAACAATGGATAGATTTACCTTCCTGTTTTCTTAACAATTCATACTGATTCTAAAGACATGAAAGTATAGAGCTGTGTGCAGCACAATTTCAACTTTGATCCTCAGTAAAATTTTCTATTGTTTTTCAAACTCTAAATTCTGGTATGAAAATCTATTTTAATTGAGCCTGCTCATCAAGAGGATAAGACAATAAAATAATTCACATTACTCAAAGATTTGATCAAATATTTTAATTGATTTCTACTCGGTCTCATCTCATTTTTTAAAGAAGAAAGTCCTCCTTGATAGTTGTATTCCTACTGTTTGTTTTGATGCAGAGAATGACCTCTCCACTGATGCTGTTGGAGTTGGTACAGTGAGAGTCAGCTGGAATAACTTTGTTGCCTCTGGATGGTCTGGAGATCCTTCTGGGCCAAAAAGTCCAGAAGGTGATTTACATGCATTCCTTGCTGCTTGTGAGCTGTGCAAGATCAGCCTTTAGTCTTACAAAGTCAAAGAACTTGGGATATTTTGACAGGATCTCTAGTTTGGTGTCATCAAAATGTTGTGCTCACCGAAGTGGTCAAACCTAGCTTTCATTTGAACACTGATGTTTTCCAGATGTTATAAAATATTTTTTCCTTTCATCAGTGACTGGATATTTACTTGCGCTATCCATTAGGACAAGTGCAGAAAATGTCAAACTCCTGTCTCATGCTTTTAAAAACTGCAACTGAATTCATGCAGACCAGAATCCGATGTCCATTTTTTTTGGCAGTACTTTAAAGTGCTTGTGACACGTTTTTCCCACAAATGCAGAAATTGAAAGAACATCTATATATTGAAGGAATTGGGGAGTAATTGACATGATATTAGAATTAAAGACGTGATAAAAGACAGTTGTGTCACGAAATAAGCATATTCCAATGTTAAATTTTGCAAGTCCAAAGTTGCCCGGAAAGGACGTCAAAAGGGAAGTCTCCAGTCATTCACTGTGTGAGCGTCAATAATAAACTGCTCAGTTCAACCGGTGTTAAAAACAGCATTAATATGATGAAACGGTGCATTGCTGGTGGTGGCAGCAATACTACGACAGCAGCTGTTACTCTGCACTACTTTCCTGAAGTGAAGAGGATCAGAGCTGCCTGGATCAGAGCTGGATACTGAGGAGGAACAGATGGGCTGGTGCCATCAAGCACAGCCAGGTGTGATCGGAGGACTTCTCAGCAAACTGCTTCGAACAAAAACCACAAGAGAAATTATGTCAGAGGTTGGGATATCTTACAGCCGAAGGAGAATGTTGAAACAGAGTCTATAGCCATGCTGTTCTGAGCATCTGATGGAAAGAAAAGGTTGTTGCTGCTGCTAAACGGATCAAGGCTCAGCAGGTAAGAACACTTCCTTGTCACAAAATTACATTGAGCTATCAGCTGTTATTGTTAATAATAAATAATCCAAAATCATTATTTTTATTATTAATAATGATAACCTGAAATTTTTATTATTATTAAAATAAGAAAAATTACACATGCATACGATATATGTAAATAAATGTTTCTCTAAAGATTGTAATATAAAGTTTAAAAAAACGGCACCAGGTAGCGTCTTCAGATCTTGAATAATTCCTTGTGTCCATGCTGCTCACTTCGCCTCTGGTTGTTTCACTCAGGGCCGTATTTACTGTAACTCTGGATTTACACTGTATCTGCTCTGGTCAGGTCCGGTCCGCTGCGAAGCCCAGAGGAGCTCTAAGAACCATATGCAGATCGCTCAGTAAAGGTCAGTGATAAATGAGGAGGCAAATCCAAAAACACTCAGTCTGTGGAAGTTAAACCAGTTAAACTGTTTCATTTTTCCTTTTATGCCTCAATATATTTCATGTGTTTTGTTCTACAATGGGTGAGTTCACTGAGTGCAGAGAAGCTACAGGGGTTGGACAATGAAACTGAAACACCTGTCATTTTAGTGTGGGAGGTTTCATGGCTAAATTGGACCAGCCTGGTAGCCAGTCTTCATTGATTGCACATTGCACCAGTAAGAGCAGAGTGTGAAGGTTCAATTAGCAGGGTAAGAGCACAGTTTTGCTCAAAATATTGAAATGCACACAACATTATGGGTGACATACCAGAGTTCAAAAGAGGACAAATTGTTGGTGCACGTCTTGCTGGCGCATCTGTGACCAAGACAGCAAGTCTTTGTGATGTATCAAGAGCCACGGTATCCAGGGTAATGTCAGCATACCACCAAGAAGGACGAACCACATCCAACAGGATTAACTGTGGACGCAAGAGGAAGCTGTCTGAAAGGGATGTTCGGGTGCTAACCCGGATTGTATCCAAAAAATATAAAACCACGGCTGCCCAAATCACGGCAGAATTAAATGTGCACCTCAACTCTCCTGTTTCCACCAGAACTGTCCGTCGGGAGCTCCACAGGGTCAATATACACGGCCGGGCTGCTATAGCCAATCCTTTGATCACTCATGCCAATGCCAAACGTCGGTTTCAATGGTGCAAGGTGCGCAAATCTTGGGCTGTGGACAATGTGAAACATGTATTGTTCTCTGATGAGTCCACCTTTACTGTTTTCCCCACATCCGAAAGAGTTACGGTGTGGAGAAGCCCCAAAGAAGCGTAACACCCAGACTGTTGCATGCCCAGAGTGAAGCATGGGGGTGGATCAGTGATGGTTTGGGCTGCCATATGATGGCATTCCCTTGGCCCAATACTTGTGCTAGATGGGCGCATCACTGCCAAAGACTGCCGAACCATTCTTGAGGACTATGTGCATCCAGTGGTTCAAACATTGTATCCTGAAGGCAGTGCCATGTATCAGGATGACAATGCAAAAATACACAAAACAAAAATGGTGAAAGATTGGTTTGATGAACATGAAAGTGAAGTTGAACATCTCCCATGGCCTGCACAGTCACCAGATCTAAATATTATTGAGCCACATTGGAGTGTTTTGGTGGAGCGAGTCAGGAAACGTTTTCCTCCACCAGTATCACGTAGTGACCTGGCCACTATCCTGCAAGAAGAATGGCTTAAAATCCCTCTGACCACTGTGCAGGACTTGTATATGTCATTCCAAAGACGAATTGACGCTGTATTGGCCGCAAAAGGAGGCCCTGCACCATACTAATAAATTATTGTGGTCTAAAACCAGGTGTTTCAGTTTCATTGTCCACCCCTGTATATTTGTTGCTTAGTTTGGTGCATTTAATGTTTAATTGCTCGGTTTATAATACCTTAGTTAACCCAGTAACTGAACAAATTGATCTAATGTTAACAACTGCTAATACACTGCCTGACCAAAAAAAAATTCACCAACAAAAAAAAAAGGTCACATATTTCGTTGGACCGCCTTTAGCTTTGATTACGGCATGCATTCGCTGTGGCATTGTTTCGAAAAGCCTCTGCAATGTCACAAGATTTATTTCCACACAGTGTTGCATTAATTTTTCACCAAGATCTTGCATTGATGATGGTAGAGTCTGACCACTGCGCAAAGCCTTCTCCAGCACATCCCAAAGATTCTCAATGGGGCTAAGGTCTGGACTCTGTGGTGGCCAATCCATGTGTGAGAATGATGTCTCATGCTCCCTAAACAACAGCCAGATGAATCCTAGCATTTTCATCTTGGAATATGCCCCTGCCATCAGGGAAGAAAAAATCCATTGATGGAATAACCTGGTCATTCAGTATATTTAGGTAGTCAGCTGACCTAGTTCTTTGAACATATACTGTTGCTGAACCCAGACCTGACCAACTGCAGCAACCCCAGATCATAGCACTGCTCCCACAGGCTTGTACAGTAGGCACTAGGCATGAAGATCACTCTGGAACAGGGTAAATCTGGACACATCAGACCATATGACCTTCTTCCATTGCTCCAGAGTTCAATCAATATGCTCCCTAGCAAATTGAAGCTTTTTTTTTACCAGTTAGCCTCACTGATTAGTAGTTTTCTAAAGGCTACCCCACTATCCTTCCAGTTTTTAATGAGTTGGACAGTTTTTAACCCAAGTTTGGCAGTTTTTGCAATCTCCTTAGATGTTTTCTCTGCTTGATGCATGCCAATGATTTGACCCTTCTGAAAGAGCTACAATGAACCCACAGCTGCCCTGGGGTGCACTGACAGATGGGAGGCTACCATGCACAGGCGCCACAGAGCCCTCTGAACCCCTCAGCAGGCACGAATTACTACCATCTGAGCCACAGTGTGTCATTATCCCAGCTGTCAGGACTTATGATATTTATGATACGGAATACAGCACGCAGATCTGATAGATACATGCTTGTCTGCAGTAACCGGGAGTTTGAGCTTCATTGTGTGCTTCATTCATCATTGCTTCATTCATCTGCTCTTGGTAAAATTCGCTTCATAACATCATCCAGTATGTTTGAATTACAAAACTGAAAATTTGCAAATGTATGTGTAACATTCAAATGTGAATGTAAAACTGAAGGTGGGAACATGTTGATTTGAGATCAAATAAAACAGCAGTCAATCTTTTTTATAGTTTATTTGGATCAAAATGCATGCGAATCTTTGGCCAAGGAAAGTTTACATCATCACAGAAAGGTGTTACCTGCAATAGGTTTTCTTTTCTTTTCCAAACTCCTTCCTGTTTAAATAATACAATAATATTTAGCTTATTTGAATTTCTTTGAAGTTTTGTAACCTCTTACTGACTTCCAATTTAAATTTTTTTCAATGTTAAGCATAAGCTGCAACATCAAGTGAACTGACTAATCTCATCACCTTCTGGACTAGATGGGAGATTCTGCCAAAAAGGCCAATATCCCACTACTGCCACCTGCTACAAGACCCTACGCATTCCATACCATTATAAGGAAGATTTGACCTTTAATATTGCCTGCATTGAAACTTGCTATGCAAGGTTTAGCCTTATTTAAGTGTTGCATCCTCCAGTGCATAATTCTGTGGTTGTTTAGAAGTTGTTGTTGTTCTAGGTTTGGAATTTAAATGTTTAAATTTGCTGTGCTCCTCCAGAAGCTGTATACGCAAAGACAATGCTGTATTTTACTCTGTGCAACGAACATTGATTCTTGAGATTTGGGTTCAGTAGTTGGGGAACTGTTAATGCAAAAATACTGGCTCAGCAAATAAACTTAATTCAGTATGGGAGTTAATGTATCGCAAAATAGGTTTCCTTCATTTTTTGGTAGAACACGACTGTAACCGATTTTAGTTATGTCAAACATCAAAGACAAAGTTTATCAAAGAAAATGTGCATAGTGAAACAAAAGCTTTTATTCAATTTATAGTTCTTGAAAACTCTGTAAAGCTACCGCTTAGAATGAACTGCCTGAGTCATCATCACCATCGCCATATTCTGTCCAATCGGTCCCTTGAACTAGGACCTGTAACAAAAAATACAAAAACATTGTACTTCAAAACACAACACTGTAATGCACAGCATAACTTGGCAACCAAAATGAGAAGATACAAGCTTTGTGTCACAGTTGTTTGTTTTGGATTATCTTTTTTATTTGTTATTATTAGGGCCTAAGTTAGGTATTTGGACTTTTTTTTTGGCAACCTGTTTTCGTAGTCCGCTGGGCCCTTAATACTTAATTTATTTTATGTCTGCATGTTTTTCTTTTCTGCTTTTTTTGCAACAAACATTTAAAAATTTCCGAAGTCTTTAAGAAATTATGCATAGGCCTACTTCGCGTTCGACATAGCCAAATAGCATCCTTAATGCTTCCAGTGCCTAAAACAATCAAATGCTGGAAAGAATGCATTATGGGAACCAGCCAATCAATAAAGATCTCTTATTTATCATGAACAAGAATGTCAGTGGAAACTGTCAATAGACATATACAGTTTTAGGTTTTAAATAACTTTTTTTTTAATGGCAATATATTTGCAAGGTTAGAGGAGAAACAGGTCGGTCAACATGTCCACCAACTGTATTTTTGTCAGACAATATTAAAAAACATCAGTAATGTCCAGCCTTTTTCATGAACACTAACATAATAAGTATGTGCGAGCTAAGTTATAGCCGTGAGTGAATTTTGGCTTGATTGACTGTGTTTTACAGAGTACTGGTTCACTTTACCTCAGTACCTTGTTGAAGAAAATTTGTATTTTCTAAAGAAAGAGAACGATAATCACCATTTAATCAGCTTTATTAATTTAGCCTTATAAGAGAGACAGGTTTCCAGCATCAGACGTGTTACTGAGCTAAGCAGAAACCGTTCTGACCAGACAAAGGGAAAATACGTCCTTTTATCAGAATTGCAAAATCCCAATGCACCCCCCCCTCCAGGAAGAGCAGAGGTGAGAAATTGAATTAATTCTCTCCTAGGTGTCTCAGCTCCTCTGTGATAAACATTTCCCCTACAGCTTGTAAATGCAGTGGGGATGACCATCAGGAGGGAGCAGGAAGTAAGGGGGAAGCTATTGTCAGGCTCAGACAGATCGTCACCTCAGAAGGACAAAAGCATTTAAAATTTTGCTATCACAACCTAAAGGTACTACATTTCTCATCATTAAATCACAGCGTTCTGAAACCATGGCACCCATCACCTCTAATGTATTTCACTCCATCTTTTTTTCCGTATTTTATACCCTTCACCAAATCCTATTCTTGTTTCCAACCTCCTATATGTAGTGTCGTTTATCTTTAAATACCGTTAATACCACTTTAAACTAAATCCAGGTTAATTCATTTAGCATGATGCTAGCTCGTAGGTCTTAGTGGGACAAACCTCTGAGAAATGTTGGGCAAAGATGCTATCTTTGTAATTTTGTCAATCCACTGTTTCAAAAAACACAAACATGAAAGATAATATATTTTTATACAAACTAAATAACTGCCTGGGTTCACCTCCATTCAGTACCATTGTGCTGCTTTTTCTGGGTCAAAACAAGTCTGCCACCCCTGTCTGTCCTAAATGGTAAAATGTATAGCGCTTTTCCAAATCAGAAGACTCCAAAGCGCTTTACACCACAAGCAGTCATCCATCCATTCATCCACACTTTCACACACTGACAGTGGTAAGCTGCAACGTAGCGATTGCTGCCCCGGTCAGATGAAAAACAACCAGTTATAACAACAAATCAAAATACTGCACCAGGCAAAGAATTTCCAAAACAAAATGAAACAAGACAAAACCTAAATTTTGTAGTCTAAGAATATTTAGTGAAGTCTACAAATATGCTTACTTACATTGTGCATTTCGGTAATATTTCTACATTTCTTGAGCTACTAAGAGCACATTCAAACTGCTGGTCCAGTCCAGGGATCGGTAAAAGTGAGAAAATTCACAACTCCAGTTGGCCCAGTTTCACACACTTTCACACTTTCACACACAGATTTTTTAGACCAGACGAAATAAAGTCATGCAGTTGCAACGTATTGTTTTGGGGGCAATATTGTGCTGGCCGAGAAGAAATAGAGCACAAAGAAAGTTGGGGTTTCAAATGTCGTTGTACGGCTGCACCTCATTACTACTCCACGTAGCCCCACGAAACATTTTCAAACTCTTTCAGTTATGTAATTCACGCTAAAGCTAGGTATACTTAATACTCTGAACAGTGCCCGAGGTTATGCACGCCAACAGTGCCGCAATCGCACCGTCCCTTCCACTGCACGAGGGCCCCGTGCACAAATTTTAGTCACTTGGCACTGACCGCATGAGCCACACTCCATTCAGAATGAATGAACTTAGGTGCAAACATTTCACGCACAAATAAATCACATTTTTATGAAGTGAAGGAAGAGAGTAACAGAAAAGAAAAACAACAAACGAAAAAAAAGTAAGAGAAATATAAATGCCAGTCACAAAATTAGATTGTATGCATTAGCAGTGTTTAAGATTTTTTAATTTTAAGAGTCCGACATCTTAGATCCTTGACAAAGGGGTTTCCCTTCATTGTTTTACTCATGATTCTGAAACTCTTCAAGAAACAGAATAATATAGGAAATGTTTTCGATGATGCACGCAGCTATTTTTGGTGAGTGATGTCAAGTATTCCTTCTCTCTTATACTACATTTCCACTGGTTATATAGCATACTGAACCAACATCATCTATAAACACCTACAGCGAACTGAGACTATAACTGAGCCTTCACTTTGTTTTTCCTCTGCTTCTTCTTCTTCAGCTCAATGTGTTGCTCTTACATTACATCCTCTTTTCCTGTTCATGCTGCGCAAATAGGGACTCCACACCCTACTCCCGTCTATAAACATGGCAAATGTCCACTTCTGGAGCAGAGAGGACCAGAGAGCTTGCTGAGCTTGTTTCTGAACTGAACTTATTGAAGAATGTGTTCAGTTCATTGGCTCTGTCCAGACATTCATCGGTCTGATCTTCTTCATCCTTGACCACACATCTCTGAAATTGTTTTGCTGGAGCTTGCACTCCAGCTTCTTCTTATACCTCCTTGATCTCTCTTATCTTGACTTTAGGTTGCTTCTGTATACTCCTCAATAATAATTCCCTGTCTCCCGCTCTGAATGCTCATTTTTTCTCATTAAGCAGGTCCTTCAGGTCACTGGTGATCCAGTTCTGGTGGGGATGGTGGTATCCATACAAAGGTTTAAATAGTAGGTGACACACTCAGTCATGGCATTGATGTCCTCTCCATGTGGCTGGCACAGTGCCACCCAGTCTGTAGCCTCAAAGCAGCCTCGCAGGGCTTCTTCAGCTTCCTGTGACCATCTTCTCACAGTTCTCTTTATTACAGGTTGCCTTTGAACAAGGGGCTTATATTTCGAGCAGAGAAAAACAAGACTGTGATCTGATTTGCCTAGAGGAGGTCTTGCTGTAGAGATGTATGAGTCCTTGACATTTGCCTAAAACTATTCCAACATTTTGTTTTCTCTGGTAGAGCAGCTGACAAACTGTTGAAACGTTGGAAGGGTAGCAGAGAGTGAAGCATGGTTAAAATAACCAGATATTGCCACAAATGAATCACATAAGACTGCATTCCCGATACTCTTGCTGGGTCCTTTGTAAGGCTTGGAGTTCATCCAACTTGTTTCCCAACGATCTCACATTGCCCATCATAATCGAAGGAAGAAATGGTTTGAACTTCCTCCTTTTTCTCTCTTCTCTTTGCTCCTGCTCTGCATCCACGGCGTCTCCTTTTCATCAGGGATTTGGGGTTGTAGTTGAAATATTATTTGAGCTTTTGAGATGTTAATCAGCTGGTCCTGGTTGTAAGAAACAACCCTGTTGGCATGGGGATGCATCATAACAAATGTCCAAAAGTAGAAACGTATTAGGAAAAATCATTCCAGCTGCACAACATCCAATACCAGAGAGGACAGTTGTCCAAAAATCCAGTAATTTCCATTACAAGAGAAATTTGAGTTCCCAAAAATAACCAATCAGAATGAACAATAACAGAGCTACTCCAACCTACTGCCACCTTGAGCGGCACAATTCTAGAATTCTAGAAATGCATGACATTACACAGTTTTGGCTTCACTTTATATTTTTGAGACACTTTATACTTTTGAATCCCTGTTTCTTTGATTGTATTTGTGAAAACACACGGTTTCTTACACTACTGGTCAAAAGTTTTAGACACATTTAATGGTTTTCTTTGTTTTCATGACTAATTACATTGTATGCAGATTCTCACAGCAGGCATCAAAACTGTCAATGACCACATATGTAATTATGTACCAAACGAAAAATTGTAAAAGAACTTTAACTATGTTTCTCACTTTAGATTCCTTATATGTATATATACCTCCAACCCAACCTGGTGTGCCTGTCCAGGAGCACTGTCCTAGACAGCCACGTGACATTAAACAGGCGCCCTATACATAACATCTAGAGACCTAAGGTACTCAGACAGATTTCATCCAAAGCCTAAGCCTTGCCACCTTGGAGTTTTTTAACAACCTTGGTGACTTTGGCCTGGGTGATGAACGAGTCTGACTCACAGTCCCCAGTCTCTGCTTTCACCAAGGCGTGATAGCAGGGTTGAGGAAATCCTCGAAGTACTCCTTCCACCGCCCAATGATGTCCCCCCATCGAGATCAGCCAAGTACCAAGTTCGGGGACTGCCGCTGCGACAGACACCGCAGACATTATGGCCACAGCTACCGGACTCCACATTGACAATAGAGATAGAAAGTATTGTCCTCTGAGACTCAATTTCTCCAGCCTTCCATGGAATCCAGGAAATGCTCTCCTGGAGGTGGGAGTTGATTACACCCCCGACCGAGTGCTCCGCCATACATTCCTACCAGACCCTAACTACACTCTTGTGTCTGTTTGGGTTTCTCCTCTGCCAGTGAATCCACCACGCAACCCTTTCATCTACTGGAATAAACCCCAACACGAGGCAACTGAGCTGAGGGGCGACAAGCAAACCCAGCCTAGACCGCTGAAAACTAAAAAGTGCTTTTGATGAGAACTTTAGTATCAATTTAAATTGCAAGATCCTGTGCCATGAGATCTTGTTACACTGCTGAGTATGAGAGGAACCTCAGATGAACCTTTTATAACAAGCATGTTTTTGGACTGTGGGGAGTAAACTGGAGTACCTGGAGGGACACTTGAAGTTATGGGGGACAACATGCAAACCCTGCACAGAAAAGGGCTACTGTCACCATCCACAGAATCATCTAAGATCAAGTTGCAGTTGATTGAAACTGTTATGTGTCCTTCATACTGCAAAAAGCTTCATCTTGCATATGCATTCAGTAAAACCAGTCTGGTGTTTTTCTTTTCCTATCCATAATTTCTTTTTGTTTGCACAGAAGTCATCTTTCTGTAAATTTCAGCTTTGCATCAGAAAGGATGAAAAACAACCAGGTCATTTAAATTCTCTTCTCATTATAGTCTGGGAGACACAGATAGAGAGGTTCAATTTACATTTAGATTGTTTCAACACAGCTAAATTAATCAACACAACAACCCAGCCATTTCTCTCATATAATACCTGTAAGAATGACAAACAGACATATAGTTATTTATACTTTCATACATCTGTGCTTTTCATATATCTGGATTTTTCTGGACTCTGTTTTGTATATATTTTTAAATGTGTCATCAAAACAAGCAATTCATACATGTTTATAATGATTGTATCTCAATTTAATGACATATTAACAATATACTGTGTATGAAAAATATCTCCTAGCCCATCTTAAATATAACCTAAATGCAATGATTGGCATAGAACTGATAGAAAGACGTCATGCCATCCACAGTTTGGTTCAGTTCAGTATGACAGTTTGCAGTTGGATTAAACCTCAGCACTTTACAAAGAGTTTCAGGCAGCCAGGGTTCCTACACAATCTAGAAAAACATAGAAATTTATTAAGGTTATTCCTGGTCTGGATAGGTATCAAACAATACAATGATATTTGTTTATCCTGATATTATTTTGTTTCCCATAGTTTAAATGTTCAGTTCATCCATCCATTCATCCATCCATCTTGACATTCAGCCATTACAATAAACCCTCAAGATGAAAGTTTAGTAATATTCAGATATCTGACTTGGGCAGGTTATCTTTCATTCAGTTTCTGCATGTAGCTCTAAAATTCCTTTTATCTTGACTACAATGAAAGAGTCGTCAGAATTTCATGTCCGATACATTCATTTGTGTAGCCAGCTTTTCTTGTGTAAACATCTAATCTGCTGTTAGAAGTGAATAGTGTCAGAACCAAATATGTAATTTGTGGGGGGTTTGACCCCCCAAAAATCTGATCCAGCCAATATATTCCCCACAATAAAATCACATATTTCCGATTTACAAAAATATCTTGCATTAATAATTTGTTGATTTTCTTTATTTATTTTCATTGCCAGCAAAATAGCATCATGTTTAATCGTCTGGTAATGTAACCTCCTCCTCTCAAAAACCTGGTATCACCCAATCCGCTATCTCTACCGAGCGTTCACTGTTTGCTGCACTTTTGATGCAGTCGCTTATGAGAGTGGTTTTACTTTAAAAACATGAGAAGAGTGCCGAATAGCAAACAGACAACAAATTGTCCGCTGTTGGTCAACAACAACCCCTTGTATAAAGAGCAATAATTAAAATGAGGTAAATATATATGAATTGTTAAGTGAGCTGATGATTTGTTGACTCTACACACGTCTGTACACGCAGACACACTGTTAACGCTGTTCCATGTGTAAAGGCTAGCTCTGAGGGGGCACGGCGTTGGTGGTGTGGGGGTTAAGCGCATGGCCCATGTATGGAGGCTTCAGTCCTCGACGCGTCCGTCTTGGGTTCAAGTCTCGGCTCCAGCAACATTTGCCGCATGTCTTCCCCCTGTCTCTCTGCCCCCGTTTCCTGTCAGCCTACTTTGAGCAAAAATACTGTAAAAATGAAGGCCACTAGTGCTGCAAAAAAAATCTTAAAAAAAAAAAAAAAAAAGACTAGCTCTGGGGTGCAGTAGTATCCAGGCGTGTTGTCAGACCTTTTACTCGGGCCTCTGGGCTGAAGCCCCATTTGTTTTCTGAATAGCCCTGAATCTCACGAAAGAAGACATTTAGAAGTACAGGGGTTGGACAATGAAACTGAAACACCTGGTTTTAGATCACAATAATTTATTAGTATGGTGTAGGGCCTCCTTTTGCGGCCAATACAGCGTCAATTCGTCTTTGGAATGACATATACAAGTCCTGCACAGTGGTCAGAGGGATTTAAGCCATTCTTCTTGCAGGATAGTGGCCAGGTCACTACGTGATAACTGGTGGAGGAAAACGTTTCCTGACTCGCTCCTCCAAAACACCCCAATGTGGCTCAATAATATTTAGATCTGGTGACTGTGCAGGCCATGGGAGATGTTCAACTTCACTTTCATGTTCATCAAATCAATCTTTCACCAGTCTTGCTGTGTGTATTGGTGCATTGTCATCCTGATACATGGCACCGCCTTCAGGATACAATGTTTGAACCATTGGATGCACATGGTCCTCAAGAATGGTTCGGTAGTCCTTGGCAGTGACGCGCCCATCTAGCACAAGTATTAGGCCAAGGGAATGCCATGATATGGCAGCCCAAACCATCACCGATCCACCCCCATGCTTCACTCTGGGCATGCAACAGTCTGGGTGGTACGCTTCTTTTGGTCTTCTCCACACCGTAACTCTCCCGGATGTGGGGAAAACAGTAAAGGTGGACTCATCAGAGAACAATACATGTTTCACATTGTCCACAGCCCATGACTTGCGCTCCTTGCACAATTGAAACCAACGTTTGGCATTGGCATGAGTGACCAAAGGTTTGGCTATAGCAGCCCGGCCGTGTATATTGACCCTGTGGAGCTGCCGACGGACAGTTCTGGTGGTAACAGGAGAGTTGAGGTGCACATTTAATACTGCCGTGATTTAGGCAGCCATGGTTTTATGTTTTTTAGATACAATCCGGGTTAGCACCCGAACATCCCTTTCAGACAGCTTCATCTTGCGTTCACAGTTAATCCTGTTGGATGTGGTTCGTCCTTCTTGGTGGTATGCTGACATTACCCTGGATACCGTGGCTCTTGATACATCACAAATACTTGCTGTCTTGGTCACAGATGCTCTAGCAAGATGTGCACCAACAATTTGTCCTCTTTTGAACTCTGGTATGTCACCCATAATGTTGTGTGCATTTCAATATTTTGAGCAAAACTGTGCTCTTACCCTGCTAATTGAACCTTCACACTCTGCTCTTACTGGTGCAATGTGCAATCAATGAAGACTGGCTACCAGGCTGGTCCAATTTAGCCATGAAACCTCCCACACTAAAATGACAGGTGTTTCAGTTTCATTGTCCAACCCCTTTACATGTCTGTTAAAATGATGGATTAGGCCCCAAAATGACATTAGACTTTACTTCTTTTTTAAACGATCAGATTTGTTTCTATTGTATTCCATATAATCACTGCCCACTCCACCTAACCTGACAATGAATTAAAAGAAAAAGAAGACCAAAAAATATTATTTGTGTTCAGTCCAGGACCGTCGGCCTGCACTGAGTGGCTACAATAGGGGAGGCGGTTCACTTCAGAGCAGACGCAGAGCGAACAGGACAGTGGGAGCCTCGTACATTTGTGCACAGGGACAGGTAGAAGCACGGTGGCTTAACAAAGGCTGAAGTTAGAGGCTAGATCTGAATACTGGCTCAGAATTAGCTAATTGTAAGTTACAGCTAATCACTTATTCACCCAGCAAGACATGAGGTGGAGGTTCACTCTAATGAGCATCATCAGGGTTATGATGAGGGACTTTCACCCGAGCTACAGTTAAAGGTGAATGGCCTGGGTGTGGTAGAAAACAGTAGCAACCCTCTGTGTAAGCGTCTAGCTGGATTTGCATCATGAAATGAACATATCTGGTCCTTTAGTTCAGTCAAAATGAAAGCATTTATTCCTTAAGTAGCTAAACACATTAAAAGGTCCTTCAGATCACCTCATCTCATCTCATTGCCTTAGCCAGTCCTATAGTCCAGTTCTACAGGTAGACAGAACAAGTCTTGCTCAATAAACCTGGAAAATACCTCCTAGTGTCAGTAAGACATAGTAGAAAGTCTTACTTTCTGATTCTAAAAATATATCCCTTGGTTTTTTAAATATGAAGTATTAATTTGAAATAACTAATAGCAGTTAAACACAGATGGACCATTAATTAGTTTTACTGTTTTGTTTTGTTGAATAATACATGCAATGTGTAATATTACATAAACTAAACTCATTAAACATGGATATGTTTTATTCAAGAAAATACATACAATATGTACACAATTATTAATAACTGTAATACTAGTACTGATACCAGAACAAAAGATGAGAGTCCATATTGTAATATTTTAAACACCTTTTTCTCTACAGAAAATGTTTAATAGTAAAGACTGCACTAAAGACTCATATGCTCAGTTGAAAACAACAGAATTTGTTGTAAAATGTTTTATTATTTTATTATTTTTGGCAGGCCAAATGTAAATTAAAGTGTAATAAAGAGCTGATAAGATGGCAGTAAAACAGAACAGGTTCATGAAAAGAGGAACATATTTTAAACTTTTGGAAAGCTTTCATCATAATAAGAAATATAATGAAGAAATAAAAGAAGCAAAATAATGTTTGTTTTTAGGAACTTATCATTTGACTGAAGTTTAAGAAAATAAACTTCATACAAGTCTCTCTTTTTTAAATATAAGAAATTACTACACTGGAGCCTCAGGAGTCAAACACTTTGATGAGAGGAACATTTAAAAAGTCATTTACAGAGATGAGAAAAGTAGCACATTTGAGCACATATTTGACCCACAGTAAACATAGTTTCTTTGAGTTTAAGAACAACTTTTGTCAGACGGTGTAAGTAGAAACTCAGTTTTATCTAAATATCACAAAAGGTGTTGTTATCTGCCTTAGCCAATTTTTTTTTCATCAACCCTGAACTCCATTTCACTTCAACTACTAGCAAGAAGATCAAAACCAAGAAAAATGATTGTAAGCCTTTTTGGTTTGATTCACAATAATTTACATGAATGAAAAAAACATCCAAGGCAGAGAACTGGTTCAACATGTCCTATATTATTTTATTATTTGACATCGACACAGAAAAGGTATGTGACGAAGCTCTTCTGAGGCTGTTCAACTCCGACACTGAAGAAGATGACTTCAGTGGTTTCAGTGCGCAGGAGGACAATGAATAAAGCAATCAATAACTTTTCTGATTTGTTTGATCAGCACTTTCACTTTTATGCTACAGGCACCATTTGGAAACTAACCAGTTCAGTTATGTTCAGTTAAAGTATGTAATCAGTTCAGTGGATATCAGCAGCTTTTAGCCCGGTGCAGCTTATATATGTACATTTCCATTCTTTTTTTTTTACTTTTTGGGTGCGGCTTATATTGAGGTCCACTCTATAGTCGATCACCCAAAATACCAGTATGCAGCACTCATGAAAATGAAGGTCTTAAATGTGAAATATTTAAATGTTAAACATTAGGTCATAATTACCTTCTAAAGTCCATCAGAAGAAGCAGTATTAGTTCCGTATGCCAGGACTGCAGAGGGCATCTGTCTTTGGACGAATGTTCTGCTTCTCAAAGAGGCAACATGAAAAACAGAAAGAGGAATTCCTGGCCACAGTATATTCCAACCACTTAAACTGTTGAAATCAGTTCTTATTAAAAGCTCTATGTTGCCCTCCAAACTGGCTCAGTGGATACTGTGAGAGAACAACTTGTCTTGGGCCACTTTCTGGTGTACCTAATTCGCTGCCTGATGTGCCACCCTCTGCTCCTTGTGGG
>JAHHUM010002816.1:0-56774 GCA_036173005.1 Crenichthys baileyi | reverse complement strand
GGGGAGCAGCAGCCAGGCCCGTCCAACAGTGGTCTTCCTCCTCCTCTTTCCCCAGATCAGGCACAAGTCTCCATCCTTCCCTCCACCTCCTCTGCTCAGCTGCCTCGTCCTCCTCCAGTTGTGCCCAGGACGACGACATACAGTAGGAGGAAAGCGGTGGAGGCTGCTGCAGCTGAGGGGGTGGTTCTTCCCAAGCAGAAGAGGAAGCAGCAGCAGCAGCAGCAGCAGCAGCAGCACTACTCTAAAAATAGACAACTCCTCTTTTTAGATTATTTTTTAATCTATTCAATTTTGGCCGTGGTCGAGACACTGTCTTAATAGGGTAATGGGTGGGTAGCAGTACAGAAGCTGCAGAGAGGAGTGTTAAACTACGACCCTGCTTCCTGGTCTGAACCCTGGGTTGTCAGAGGTTTGGAGAACTAATAAATTCGGCCAGATTCCTAGAAAGAAGAGCTGCTCCATCCAAAGTGGGATGGATGCCGTCTCTCCGGATCAGACCAGGTTTCCCCCAAATGTTCGCCAATTATCAATGTAGCCCACATTGTTTTCCTGAACACCACCTAGACAGCCAGCGGTTGAATGACAGCATGGCGGCTAAACATGTCGTCACTGGTCAGATCGGGGAGGGGACCAGAGAAAATTACGGAGTCCGACATTGTTTTGGCAAACTTACACACCGAAGCAACACTAACTTTAGTGACCTCCGATTGACGTAACCGGGTGTCATTACCGCCAGCGTGAATAACAATCTTACTGTATTTACGCTTTATCCTTAGCCAGCAGTTTCAGGTAGGATTTGATGTCGCCCGTTCTGGCCCCTGGCAGACATTTGACTATGGTCGCTGGTGTCTCTAGTGCCACGTTTCTGACTATGGAGCTGCCAGTTACCAGAGTTGGCTTCTCAGCGGGTGTGTCGCTGAGTGGGGAAAATCTGTTAGAAACGCAGACGGGTTGGTGGTGACCTGTGGGCTGGGATCTAGAACTATGCTTCCTGCGTACCGTCACCCAGCCGGCCTGAGATCCCGGCTGCACGGGCTCTGCCGGAGGACTGCTACGGGGAGCTACCCTCGGTGGCTCCGCGCTGGCTAAGGGGCCTCGGCTATCTGCTGGTTTTTCAACAGCGCGGAGCCGGGCCTCCAAATCTGACACCCTCGCCTCCAAAGCTACAAAAATGCTACATTTATTACACGTACCACTATCACGAAGGAGGCAGAGGAGTAACTGAACATCTGACACAGAGAGCAAGAGAGAGGAGGAAACTCAGAGAGAGAAACAGCAGAACGGGTAGCCATGGTGGAGCTAAAGCTAACGCTAAGCTAGCGACCCCTTACCACTACTAGAAAAAACCGTGTAAAACACGGAGAGTCGCCAAACGTTAAATACAGCAACAGAACATATGTGTTTTAACGTGCTTATGTATTAAATAATAGCATACATAATGATTTTAGAATAGCAACCAGGTTCTATATAACTAATGGAATTAACACCAGACTTGAAAGGACAACCATGCTGGACTTTCAAAATAAGACGTAGACATACAAAATAAAAGTATTCATATTTCACACAGCAATAACTGCAGCTTTGGTCCTAACACTACTGCTGGGACTCAGTGATGGAAATTGGTCTTTTTTATCCTTTCAAAATATAATGTACTGATCTTTACAAAATAAAACATTCCTTAGTTGGGGCTTCCCATAGCAGTGGAGGGAGAGGAGTGAATGGGCTTGCTTCACTGCTCCCAGTACTATTGCAAAGAGTCACCTATTATTATCCACGTCTAAACTGGATATATATTTATAGGGCCCTGCCATGGCAATGTAAGGAGGCATAAGCTTAACTTGGCCACAGTTTGGCCCTGGTCCGAGAAGCACGCACCAAGAGGCAGGCCTCCGTCTAAATTTCTTCAGAAATTTTCTAGTTTTCCCTCTTCTTACCTAATGTGGTCTCTTTTCTCATCTACCTAAATGTGTGATTTCATTACTTCTCATAGATTTTCAGATTTCTCAGAAGGATTACCAGCAAAAGCCAAATATTATTAGTATTTGATAATTTGGACTAAAGCTGTTTTTACACCATTCACCAGAGAATTTTAGATTTCTCAAAAGGATTGTATTACAACTATATCATACCAGTGAAAGCCAAACATTATTAGTATTTAAAAACTTTGGACTAAAGCTGTTTTCACACCAATGACCCAGCTTATTGAATGATGGGACCATAGCTGCCTCATACCAGCGACCTCAAGGATTAATATTATCATTTTTCTTCTAGAACAGGATGAATTTCTTACCACAGAGGACTTAATGAGCTAATTACCTCTATTAGAAAGATTGGATTAGAGCCAGCTCTTACCAGTAAACTCTCAAGGATTATTAATGTCATTTGATTTGTTTTTCTCTGTATCATTGTAATGTTATTTCTCATGTACAGCGCTTTGAGTGCCTTGTTGCTGAAAGCGCTACATAAATAAACTTGATTTGACTCAATTCATCAACCAGAATCTAATCATTTTTCTAGGAACAGGTGGAAGTGGTCTTTTTTTCATTGGCTACTGCAGTTTGCACATTATTGGGCGTTTGGTCCCAGGGGATCTGAAATGTCTCTGGCCAAGAAGTTAAAGTAGCTGATGAAAAGGTTGGTGGAGTCATAGTGTCCAAACTAGTGGAAGATGAAGGTGGACTTCTTGGTTCAATGTTCTCACACACTTTTCTTTCCCCAGCTGAAAAGAGAAATTGCATTTTTTTTTATTTCATTTCATATATAGCAAAGAACATTTCCTGCACATTCACTGGAGTATTACTAATAAAACAGTAGGAACAACAAAAAAAAACTTTAATAAACCAGTCATAGTTATTAACCAGTCTTAAAGCTGTCAAGCAGTTTGCGAATCTGGATGGGAGGAAGAACATCGGACAGGTCTGCTCCAAGAGCTCCTTCTACATATATTTTAGGTCATTGATGGCTTCTACGCCCCAGCTAACAAGCCTCTCCACCAGCTTCTCCAACTTCACTTGAGGAAGTCCAGGAAGGGCTTTGTTAATAGTCCTTTGAATTTCTTCCCCGAAAGTAGCTGACATTATTGTACAGAAGGAAAAGAGTGAAGAGCAAGCACCGACAAACCACACAGTTTGTACATAGGTAATGGATAATAATCCAAAAGTTGTTCCTGACTAACAAAACACAGCCTTTTTGGCAGTTTTTAGTAAGGCAGTAAAGGCCTTGATCAACGAGTCTTACAGAGCTATAACATTCTGTTAAAAAGTAGATAGAGTTTTCTTTAAGCTTTGATTTTTCCAAAAACAATGCCTTCCTCACATTGATCCACCACTGGAAACATTTTTTCTTGTATGCTGTCCCTTTCACGTTTGCCTCGTGAAACCAGAGTGTTTGACTTCCAGTCAGCCAGATCAAAATCTGTTCCTCTTTCAACAACTACATGAGGTGGGAACAGACTGCCAGCACTCAAGAAGCTTGAAGGAGCTGATGCCTTTCAGCCAGAGTTTTCTTGCACACTGTTTGAAATATGTATGTTTGTTTTCAAATCTAAGCGTCCACAGGGGAATGAGTGGCCCAAACTTCACTGTCAGCTGTGGATAATGAAGAACATAGTGGTGCTTTGGGCTCAGAGGATGGTCAGTAAACAGTTTATTTCTATAATACAAGTAGTCCTCTATCATAGCTTTTAGGTAGGCAATCTGATCAGAGGAAATGGATGGTGCACAAATGAACTCCACCATGTGTCGTAGTTGTAGGACAAGCTGCCACACATCGTTCTCAGCTGAGTTTTTTATTTTGTCTTCAATTAGTCCTTGCTGGAATCTGAGGAAACACCAGTTCTGAGCAGCATGTCCCACAAGTTTTTCACTGCTGGGATTTAATTCAGGTGGCTTTTCATGTGCATCATTACCAAGGTACCTGAATTGATCTATTCTGCGATTTAGGTCGACATATGTAAATTGTTTCCCAACTTTTACAAGATGTTTGATGTATAGGGCCAAATAGTAGGAAACAATGCCTTCAGAAAGATCATGAGCAATACATGGGGGCAGGCCAGGATTGCAAACATGGAAGTTTGATAGCTCATTGAACAGTGACTCAAACTTGACCCCTTTTTTCTGATCCAAGTCTTCAGCCTGAACATTATTTTTATGTTATTGCGCAGACCTATCAGGTCCAGTTGAAAGTGGATCAGTTACATATGTTTTTTTTTTTTTCAATTTCACAGAATCTGCTAAAGAAACTGCTGGTGCAGAAATTTTCAACAAAACCACCAATACCGTGAGATCCAAGGTTATCACCTACAATGGCACAGACGTTGGTCCTTCAAATCTCACCATTTGGCAGTTCAACACCACTCACGTCACGGTCTTTTAGATCTTTCACCAGTGTTCCCAGCACTAGGTCTTGTCCAAAGTAGCGGAAATCTTGGTCTTTGCAAAGAAGAACAAGTTGCATATGATCTGTAGAAGATCAGTTGTGGGGCAAAATGTCTCCTAAAGTTAAGGAGACTGCAAAAAGTTTGTGGTTTTTTTGCCTGAGCTCAAAGGATTAACTACCTCAAATGAGTCCTGATACAGAATCAAGCCAACAGACAATGTATCAGGCTTAAGCAAGGCATTTTGGGAGATTATTTTGCCATCCCAGATATCCTTAAATATATCTTTTTCACCAACAGCCAATGGGTGGATCTGTGCTGCTCTCTAACAGACTCATTCTGCAAAAGACCAGCAATTGTTTTTTTGATCCAAACGTACTGAGCAAAACATTCCTTTCCTGCTTCATTGTTCCCCAAACAAATTGGGTATGGTTCTATGTAGTTGAAGTTTTCTTTAAAGAAAGTCTTTCCCTTGTGATCTGTTTTTAGTTTGTGAGTATTGTAACTCTGGAAAAGATCATCTTCTTTTACTTCATCTATTACTTTTTTATTTCTGTCTCAGGTACTCCAAGCAATATAAGTTTTTCATGCAACTTATTCATTTGATTCAACTGGCTCATGCCATGTATTTCTTGGAATCCTTCAATGACCGTTTGAATAACAGATGAAGGAAGCAACATTTTTGCCTGCAGTTTTAAATAAAAGAGTGTCAGATTTTGAAGAAACAAGTCCTTATCTGTAGTGTCAGTATTAACATCCGAGTGTTCTACCATGGCGCCGTTTGAAGGTGTACCATTACATCTGTCAACTGAATGACACACCACGGTAGTAACAGGCGAGGTCTCCTCAGTATGACCTTCAGTGTCATTACTGATCTGGACAATGGTTTCAAGCAGATTCTGCTCTCTCCTTCCTTTGTGGCATCTTGATAAATGTGACGTGAATGTAGACAAAATAGTAAAAGTTTCTTTGCACTGTTTAAATGGACAGGTTACACCTTTACCTTCCTTCAAATGAGTTTTTAAATGTGATAGGAAGCTGATTAGGTCATCACAATATACAGCGCAATATTCAACATGACAGGTTAAGTCATTGATGTAGATTGGAGCCAAAGCTGCTGGTTGCTGCTTATGAGATCAGTATGTGATCGGTGTGTGATTTGAAAGCATTGAAGTTCTTGAACACCATGCTGCAGTTTGTCATTCCACATCAAAAAATGACTTTTGGCAAATTCCTGTGAAATTTCATGTGCCTCACAGAGGAAAAAAGAGTTTTAGTTTTATGTGGGCAAAACTGACAGGAAATCATCTTGATCCTGAACTTAAAAAAGTTAATTTAGTCCAGGGTGCAGACTGTACAATCGGTACTGTAGTACCGATTGTACTATTACAACAGAGAACCTATATCTTTGTGTCGCGCACCTTAAACTACAATAATGTAGCAGCAACCCATTAATAAATGTAGGAACATGACAAGAAAAACAAAATGTTTTTTTTAATATGAGCAACAACAGCTCAGTATCACTTCAGCGAGAGGCACATTGAAACTCTGACATCAAATCATGGAGTGAGATGCACTTACTCTGACAACAGATTAACTGTAGGATGGGCGCACAGCAGAATAAACTTTATGATTAAATGCATTTGTTTAGTACAGCAAAGCACAATTGTTTTTCATTACAACTATATTTGACTGGGTGTGATCGCAGTGACAGGATATGTCTACTCCGCGATTATAAACTACTACAATGCTAGTTGCCTAAACATAAGTGTAAAATGTTAATATTTTCGGGAAGAATAATTACAGTTTAACCAGACAAATCAGGGATTAACACAGAACTGTCTCAATTATGCTCACTTACAAACGACTGTAAATTCGCTTGAGACAGTATGCCAGAGTTGGGATCAGAACAGGCCTGTTTAAGGCTGCAACCGGACATAACAGAACAAAATCAAGGATTTACCTAAATATTAGTGTTAACTAATAATGTAACCACCCGCATATTCTGGATGAAAAACAAACGTTAAAACGGAACTAAACAGCACTTGTGTTGCACATGAAGCTAGCTTAGAAATAACCGAAGTTAGCTTAAACCCTCATGTTCCTACAGCAAAACGTGTTTCATCTTGCTTTACAACTGGTTGTCTCACCAGATTATTTAAAGGTTTAATTTCCACCACACTGCCATTAGCAGGATTCAGTCATGCTGCACCAACCAGCGGAGGAAACATCGAAGGTCTAAATGCAAACGGGCTGTTCCAAAGTGCCGCTGCTTACTCGAACAGTGACCGTTAACTCCAGATGGGTTCCTGATCCACCAGACAACTCCACTCTTGAGGGACATCAGCCCAAGGCCAACAGGCGATCAACGGATGGAAAGAATGGAGACCACCCCATGAAGGACAACGACCCACCACAAACCACAGCAAACTGTGAGCAAATCACAACGGGTGACTGAAGAGGTGATTGTTTTAAAATAAAATCCTGATCCAGGACAAGAAGCTTGCCTCCTATCACCATCAGATTGGGCCGCTTTGAACTAGTTCTTGTATATCACCATCACAGCCTGGCCACCACAGGTAATTGCTGGCGAGAGCTTTCATACGACAGATGCCTGGATGCTCATGATGCAGGTCTTCCAGTACTCTCTGTCAGTAGACTGGTGCAATAATGACTCATTGTCCCCAAAGAATACATCCTTGTTCTGCTGACAGCTCTTGTCTGCGCATAAAAAAGGCTTTAGTGCCTCAACTTGGACATAACTTGGCCAGCCATTCATGATGTTGCTTCATACTTTACTGAGAATTGGATCTTTCATGGTTGTTCTCTCAACATCTGTAGCTAATAATGGTAGCTCTTCCACATGTGACCAATAAAAGACACATCCTTCCCCTGCAGTAGAGTCCAGTGAGTTGACAATGCATCGTAATTTGCATGTTCAGCTGATCTTCTGTATTTGATGTCATAGTTGTAAGCCATTAAAATAAGAGCCCAGTATTGCATCCCCAATGCAGCGAGTGTTGGGACAGCTGACTTTGGTCCTGGTATAGCCAACAGTGGCTTGTGGTCTATTATGATGGTGAATTTCCTCCCATACAGATTTTATGAAATTTCTTTACTCCACAAATTATTGCAAGTGCAATAATTTTTTCAATCTGGGCATACTTCCAGTCAGCTTCAATTGAGGTCCTTGATGCAAATTCCACAGGCCCTTCCTCTCCATTTTCCATGACATGAGAAATCACTGCATCTACCCCGTAAGGGGATACATCACAGGCTAACCTCAACGGCAGCTGTGTGCTGAAGTGCACCAACACTTTGTTTTGCAACAATAGTCTTTTCACAGCCTTAAATGCATTTGCACATTCCATTGTCCAATTTCATGTTGCATCTTTTCTTAACAGGTGATGCAAAGGCTGAAGAACGGTGGAGGGATTTTCCAAAAAACGACTGTAATAATCTAGAACACCTAAGGAGGACTTCAGTTCAGTGACATTAGTTAGTTCTGGTTTGATTTGGCTGCTACTTTTCCCTCTCTTGGATGCAGTCCATCTCTGTCAATACGATGTCCAAGGTACTCCACACTGCTCTGAAAAAATTGGCACTTGCAAAGCTTCACTTTGACAACATGCTTCTCCAGACATGTGAGAACTTCCTCCAACAACTTTAAATGCTCCTCTTCAGACCAAGCTGTCGTGGGAATGCCATCTAAAAAGCAAATCACATGATCCATCCCTTGCAGGATTTGATCTATCACAGCCTAGAAAATAGCAGAAGCACTGGAAATACCACAGCTGAGGCCACTGTAATTGTAAATTGTAAACCTTTGTGTGTGTTGATGACCAAATACTTGTCCGATTCATCATCCAACCGTAGCTGCTGGTAGGCATGAGAAAGGTCCAGTTTACGGAAAGATGTTCTACCGGCTAAGGTAGCAAACAAATCCTCAGTATTTGGAAGTGGATACGTCTCCTCTTCAATACACTGGTCGACACTGACTTTGTAGTCACCGCATATTCTAAATGCTTTGTCTGCTTTTGCTACAGTAACAATAGGGGAAGCCCCCTAACTTGTCTCAACCTTATTACCTATTAACCCTTTACCAATCTATCCGACTCTTTCTCTACAGCTTCCTCTAGTGCATAGGAACTGGGTGAGCCTTATGGAAAATTGGAGTGGTATTTGGCTTACTATGGATTCTAGCTTTAAATGCCTTGATGCAGCCTTAATCATCTGCAAACACTGCCTGATGGCGCTGGATCACTTTTAGTACTCCTGACTTTGCTTTTGTCTGCACCAGTACCTTGTGTACTGTGAAAATCTATTTTCAATTTAGTTGTAGTTTCTTTAACCAGCTTCTTCCAAGCTGGTCTATCTCCATGAACAGTGATCAATGGTAGGGTAACTATTTGCATTTTGTATTGTACTAGGTTCGCTACATATCCTCAAACAGTGATTTCTTGGCCTGAGTAAGACCTAAACTTTAACCCCATGGCTGGTTTTATAGGGAACTGAGTGAGATAAGTCTGGTAAAACATGTCAGATACAGCTGATCCTGTCTCCAGCAACATGCCGGTGGTCTTATTTCCCAGCGCAACATTCACTGTGTATCCTTTTTCACTGGAGGAGAAGGGAAAAGACTGAATACAGCTTCATCATTTCTATTTGATGTATCATCCTCAGTTTCCACAAACTGGGTTTGCTGACTGATTTTTCTATTCCTATAAGCCCGTGCAATGCGTCCTATTTTGGCAGACATGACACTTTTCACTTTTAAATTTGCACTTATGCGCTGAACGTTTACCCCCACATCAATAGCATGGTTGTTTATCCCTGTCTCTCTTTTAGGGGCCTTACGGCTCTTCATTTTGTTGTTACTGTCTTACACCTGTTACTGTCTCCACTGAGCATGTGGGCCATGAGTTAACTTCTAACTATTAAACACTTTCTGGGAGAAATGGGTTGTAACAATGAGCCATTGTTACATGTATATTTATATTTGTTGGTGAAAGACAACACAGTTAAACAACATCTTGTTTTGCAATTCAGTTTATTTTGGTTGTTTTGGGTGCAAATGATTTGTTTGGGGCTTCTTTAGTAGGCCTCATCTTGGTTTTTCTGTAAAGGTAAATTAAATTATCTTTTCAAGATAATAAATGATTGTTAAATTTTAATTGCATTAAAGGAAAACATATGAAAGTTCAATTTGAGTACTTACCCCTGCCATTTCCCTTTCCCAACAGGTGTGCACGGGCAAAACTTTCCCCGGGGGCTTGTGCACATTTATTGGTTCTGGGACGCACCATCAGGGAATGGGAAGGGAGTCTGGTTTCACATATGTTTACTAGGTAAAGTTTGAAGTACTTATTGGGATTAAATTAAAATATTTTCTGTTTTGTCTTGATCTGTAATCTATTGTTTTATTAGCTGTTCATTTAATGTAAATATTCTTGTTTGTTTATCCTTTTTGCAGTTGTGTATCCCTTGTAATGGTTTCTCCCAATTTAGTTTCAGCTCTATTTAAGTAGTATGTCTGTCACTGTCTGGGTAGTTGTTGGTGGTGGGGCTTGGTTACTTTGCTGCATCAAAAAGATTAAAGCAGTTTCAACCGAATTTTTTCGGAGCCTGCTCTTTTTTTTTCAACCGTTCTTGGGTCCCACCTCCATGACCACTAGTCCTCCTGACAAGCATGTGACATGGGTGTTAAGATGTGGTCTTTGAAACATAACATGGATATTAATATTACAGTTATTAATAACTTTATACATAAGGTATGAATATATTGCCTTGAGTAATCCTGTATCCCCCAGTGGGCCCACCACCTGCAGGGGGAACCGTGAGGGACCGGTGCAAAGAGGATTGGGTGGCGGACGAAGGTGGAGACCTCAGCGGCCCGATCCCTGGATGCTTAGGCTGGCTCTAGGGACGTGGAATGTTACCTCGCTGGGGGGGAAGGAGCCTGAGCTTGTGTGGGAGGTCGAGAGATATCGACTAGAAATAGTCGGGCTCGCCTCCACGCACAGCGTGGGCTCTGGAACCCATCTCCTTGAGAGGGGCTGGACTCTCTTCTACTCTGGAGTGGCCCACGGGGAGAGGCGGCGGGCTGGGGTGGGTTTGCTTGTTGCCCCCCAGCTCAGCCGTCTCGTGTTGGGGTTTACCCCGGTGGATGAGAGGGTCGCATCCCTGCGCCTTCGGGTCGGGGATAGGTCTCTGACTGTCGTTTCGGCCTACGGGCCGAGCGGTAGTGTGGAGTACCCGGCCTTCTTGGTGTCCCTGTCGGGGTGCTGGATAGTGCCCCTCCCGGGGACTCCATTATTCTGCTGGGGGACTTCAACGCCCACATGGGAAACGATGGTGACACCTGGAGAGGCGTGATCGGGAGGAATGGCCTCCCCGATCTGAATCCGAGTGGTGTTTTGCTATTGGACTTCTGTGCTAGTCACGGTTTGTCCATAATGAACACTATGTTCAAGCATAAGGGTGTCCTAGGCAGGAGGTCAATGATCGCCTTTATTGTCATATCATCAGACCTTCGGCCGCATGTTTTGGACACTCGGGTGAAGAGAGGGGCTGAGCTGTCCACTGATCACCACCTGGTGGTGAGTTGGATCCGCTGGAGGAGGAGAAAGCCGGACAGACTTGGCAGGCCCAAGCGCATAGTGAGGGTCTGCTGGGAACGCCTGGCGGAGCCCTCGGCCAGGGATGTATTCAACTCCCACCTCCGGGAGAGCTTTGACCAGATTCCGGGGGATGTTGGAGACATAGAGTCCGAGTGGACCATGTTCTCTGCATCTATTGTCGATGCTGCTGCCCGTAGCTGCGGCCGTAAGGTCTGCGGTGCCTGTCGCGGCGGCAATCCCAAAACCCGGTGGTGGACACCGGCAGTAAGGGATGCTGTCAAGATGAAGAAGGAGTCCTATTGGCTGTGGTTGGCTTGTGTGACTCCTGAGGCGGCTGACGGGTACCGTGAGGCCAAGCCTGCCGCGGCCCGGGCTATGGCAGAGGCAAAAACTCGGGCCTGGGAGGAGTTCGGTGAGGCCATGGAGAAGGACTACCGGTCGGCCTCGAAGCGATTCTGGCAAACCGTCCGGCGCCTCAGGAGGGGGAAGCAGTGCTTAGCCAACACTGTTTATAGTGGGGTGGGAGGCTGCTGACCTCGACTGGGGACATTATCGGGCGGTGTAAGGAGTACTTCGAGGATCTCCGCAATCCTGCCATCACGCATTCCCTGGTGGAAACAGAGGCTGGGGACTCGGGGTTGGACTCTTTCATCACCCAGGCTGAAGTCACCGAGGTGGTTAAAAAGCTCCGCGGTGGCAAGGCTTCGGGGGTGGATGAGATCCGCCCTGAGTACCTCAAATCTCTGGATGATGTGGGGCTGTCATGGTTGACACGCCTCTTCAACATTGCATGGCGGTCGGGGACAGTACCTCTGGACTGGCAGACTGGGGTGGTGGTCCCCCTTCATTAGAAGGGGGACCGGAGGGTGCGTTCCAACTACAGGGGGATCACATTCCTCAGCCTCCCTGGTAAGGCCTACGCCAGGGTATTGGAGAGGAGAGTCCGGCCGATAGTCGAACTTCGGCTTCAGGAGGAGCAGTGTGGTT
The DNA here is from genome assembly GCA_036173005.1 of Crenichthys baileyi. Lineage (NCBI taxonomy): Eukaryota > Metazoa > Chordata > Actinopteri > Cyprinodontiformes > Goodeidae > Crenichthys > Crenichthys baileyi. The sequence goes on along the minus strand of JAHHUM010002816.1, from coordinate 44,792 downwards.
TTCGTCCCGGCTGTGGAACACTGGACCAGCTCCATACCCTCTACAGGGTACTCGAGGGCTCATGGGAGTTTGCCCAACCGGTCCACGTGTTTTGTGGACCTGGAGAAGGCATTCGACTGTGTCCCTCGTGATGCCTTGTGGGGGGTGCTCCAGGAGTATGGAATCGGGGGCCCTTTATTAGGGGCCATCCGGTCCCTGTACGAGCGGAGCAGGAGTTTGGTCCGCATTGCCGACACTAAGTTGGACCTGTTCCCGGTGCATGTTGGACTCCGGCAGGGCTGCCCTTTGTCACCGGTCCTGTTCATAACTTTTATGGACAGGATTTCTAGACGCAGCCAAGGGCCGGAGGGGGTCTGGTTTGGGGACCAGTGGATTTCGTCTCTTCTTTTTGCAGATGACGTGGTCCTGCTGGCCCCCTCTAGCCAAGACCTACAGCATGCGCTGGGGCGGTTCGCAGCCGAGTGTGAAGCGGCTGGGATGAAGATCATCTCCTCCAAGTCCGAGGCCATGGTACAAAACCGGAAAAGGGTGGCTTGTCCTCTTCAGGTTGGAGGGGAGTTCCTGCCTCAAGTGGAGGAGTTCAAGTATCTCGGGGTCTTGTTCACGAGTGAGGGAAGAATGGAGCGGGAGATCGACAGACGGGTCGGTGCGGCCGCCGCAGTAATGGGGACACTGTGCCGGTCCGTTGTGGTGAAGAGAGAGCTGAGCCGAAAATTTACCGGTCGGTCTACGTTCCTACCCTCACCTATGGCCATGAACTTTGGGTCATGACCGAAAGAACGAGATCCCGGATACAAGCGGCTGAAATGAGCTTCCTCCGTAGGGTGGCCGGGCACTCCCTTAGAGATAGGGTGAGGAGCTTGGCCATTCGGGAGGGGCTCGGAGTAGAGCCGCTGCTCCTCCACATCGAGAGGAGCCAGTTGAGGTGGCTCGGGCATCTATACCGGATGCCTCCTGGATGCCTTCCTCGGGAGGTGTTCCAGGCACGTCCCACCGGGAGGAGGCCCAGGACACGCTGGAGGGACTATGTCTCTCGGCTGGCCTGGGAACGCCTTGGGCTCCCCCTGGAGGAGCTGGAGGAGGTGTCTGGGGAGAGGGAAGTCTGGGTGTCTCTGCTGAGTCTGCTGCCCCCGCGACTCGGTTCCGGATAAGCAGAAGACGACGAGTACGAGTAATCCTGTATCCTTGTTTCATTAGTTTATATAATATCACATGAAAAAAAAAAAAACAGGTAACCAGTTAATGGTTCACCTGTGATTAATTTCTATGATTTTTATTTCTCATACTGCACCTTTAAACAACCCAGAGCTGTATGTTTAGAATCAGTACAGAAGATATGAAAAAGAAGCCAGAGGCTTAGTTTTATATTTTCTACCATGTCTTAGTGGCATCAGTAGATATTTTTTGGTGTATTCAGCAACAATTTATTCTGTCTACACGTAGAACTGGACTACAGGACTGGCTGCAGCAATGAGATGCAATGTGTTGATCTGAAGAACCTTTTTAATGTGTTCAGTAACTTTTATTATGACTGAACTAAAGGACCAGATATATTTCACATCATGATTAATCCAGCTAAAAGCTCACAGAGAGGATTCCTACTGTTTTCTATCATTGCCAGGCCATTTAACTTTACCTGTAGCTCAGGTGAAGGTCCCTCTACTCTGTTCCTCATCATGACCCTGATGATGCTCAGTATAGTGAACCTCCGCATCATGTCTTGCTGTGTGAACAAGTGATCAGGGAATTCTGAGTCAGCATTCAGGTTTTATAGCTAACTTAAGCCTGAGTTAAGATGCTCTGCTTCCACCTGTTCCTGTGCGCAAACAAGCACCAGACTCAGCTCTCCGGTTGGCTCCGCGGTTGCTCTGAAATAAGCCCTGTTTGAGTACGGTTCGATTCGCTCAGTGTAACTTTTTGGGTAATGATCGAGGAAGGACGACGGTTCTGGACTGAACAGACGTCCTGAACTTCTCCAGGATGGACAGAGTGCCAGTAAGCCGGTACCTGTGCGGGTATTTGCGCAGTTGCGGTGCCACCTGTGTGCACAAATAACAATTTTTCTTTTAACTCATTGCCAGCTTAAGTAATTGTACGGAGCACAATACAACAAGTCAGATTGTTTTTTTTAGATAAAAATGTAAAATCCAATGCCATTTTGTGGCTTAGTGCATCTTTTTAAGACTTCTAAAATTCGTCTTTTAGAGATCCGGGGCTATTCAGAAAACATCCGGTGCTTCAGCCCCGGAAGCCAAATTCTAACGTCGTGCCTGCTTTCTTTTATATCTTTTTTATTCATTTTCAGTGTAAGATTAAGAAGATTACCTGTACAAGTGTTCTGTATTTATTTAAAAATGCCTCCCATTTTGGTAATAATTTTTCTCCAATAGGGAATATCGTTTTGTCACTGCAGGGCTTCCATACCTTCTTATGTTTTTATCAGCTGATGCAGCGGCGGTTTAAGCTGGGCTAGCGCGTTTACGACTACCGGACACCGGCTTTGATAGCATTTATCCAGGCAGGAACTCTCCGTATCCTCCCCCATTATTATCAGCACAGCCTGCTCGTTTGGCCCTCACTCCGCCCGCTATCTTTATGACTTTTGACCCTCCGTGCCTCTGCTCCTGATGCCCCGTTAGCCTGGGAGCTAGCCGCTGCTATAAAGAGAAGCGGGAAGCCGGAGGCAGACTGACCGGGATAGAGCGCGCCGCAGCGGGATGAGCCATGGCGTCTGTCCGGGTGGCTGTGCGGGTCAGGCCGATGAACAGGCGGTGAGTGGAGGACCGTCACACTGTGGTTTGCGTGGATTTCTGTGGGTTTATTCTGTGGTTGTCGGGTATGTGGTGGTTAGTCTATTGACTGCTTCATTATAGATGTTTTTGGGGCGTTTTAGGAGATTTTCTCCGTCTCGTAAGGCTGTTTTCGGCCGTTCCGGGCGGCAGGGCAGCAGGTGTCTCTGCAGGTGATCAGCTAACAGCCGTAGACACTTTCTGCTCAGATTTAAATGAGGAAAGGCTCAGAATTATTCCTACAGGTACGAGTCCAGTATAAGGCTGAAGGTATTTCAGAACATTTTTCCTGTCCTACATCAGGAAACTGGGTTGAGTCGGGTTTTAAACTGGCATCATGTTCCGCGGTTTTTAAAATCAGTTTAACGTCGGTGTAACTGCAGTTTAGGCTGATTTACTCCATCAGACAGATAAATGGGTTGAAGGCAGCACTTTGGTTTGATAATTTATAGTCAAGTTAAATAGTTAAAATGAAATGTTCCACAACTCCTGCATTGTGGGGTTGTCTTCTCCAAACAGAACTTGAGGATTTGTCTGCAAATGAGCACAAAGCAGAGAAAAGGACAGAAAACATCAGAAGTTAATCCCTTCTCCAAAAGTAATGTCACTCTAATCTGTTTAATAATCAGTCATTTTGGATTAATTCTGCCAACCAACACAAAGCTGTTCAAATGAAGTCAGTTCAGCAACAGTTTGGTCCTGCAGAACTGGTGGACCGGTCCCCGTCTTCCCCAGCAACACCCTGCTGACCTTCATCAGATTCCTGATTCCTCGTGATTCCAGCTTCAGAGAGCCTGATGCTGTCTGGACGTCTGTGGAAATGAAGAAGACGTGTGAAAGGTCTTCCTCAGTGTTCAGTCTGGCCCGTTTCTTCCCAGCAGTGTTATGGTTTTTCCAGTGAACGAAACTTTTGGAGCCAGGAAGCAGCTGCATTTCTCCCACTGAACCCTGAGATTTTTCAAATTTTATGGAAATAAATTAGTTGCAAACGTGTATTTATTGAGCTCACAATAAATGATCAAACCTGTTCCGAAGAAAGGTTTTAATAACTAAAAAATGAAACCTTTCCAAGAATCGGTTTAAACTGATTATTCGTCTGATCAGTTCTTCTCTCTGATTATTTCACTGATCAGCATTTCTTTGTTTTTAATCTTTGAATTTGGTTTTTTGAATTTAGTTATTTGTTTCTTTTAGGGATGTAACTTTTTACACATATTTCTGTTAGAAAATGTATAAAATGTACCTAAAGTTTTATCATGTAGTGGAAAAAAAATCATCACTAAAAACCTTAATCATTTTTTATCTTTTATTTTTTTTTAGGAAAACAAGGTTCTTTAAGTGTGAATGAACCCACAATTACTGAAAGTTTCTGACAAATATTTTCAATTTTGCTGCACAAATGTAGAGAAACGGCCTCTGAAGTTCTTTAGAACCCGTCGGTTCCAATTACAGAACCACAGTTTGTGTTTCCTGACCTAAAACAAACTCCACAGCAGTGACCTTTGACCCATTTTTACTGCAATATGACAGCTTTATGTAATGTGCTGTCATATTGTTGTTGCTCTCGTGGTGAAATCGAATGTTGGAGTGTTTTAGAAGCTGCTGTGGAAGCGTTGGCCCATTGATCTGCAACTCAGATATCACAGTGAGCCGCCGAGCCTCCTAACAAACAAAGGTGCCGCCGCAGGAGTCTGCAGAGTAAATATCCTGCAGATCAGGAGGGATCCTGATCCCAGAACCAGCTTCCGGCTCCATAACGTCCATCACAAACTGAAGCCACACAGCCGAAACTCGCTTTAACATGGAGGCTGCATATTTCTATCACAAACAAGGATTTGGTCTGAAATTTACTGGGTCAGCTGTCGTTCAGTGGGAAGAGTAGTCGTCTTGCAATCCATAAGTTGTGGGCTTGATTCCAGCTTCATCCTACCACATGTTGATGTGCCCCTGGGCAAGGCTCTTAATGTCAAGTTGCCTACAGATCTGCATATCGGTGGATGAGTGTGTGTGTGCGTTAGTGAGTACGATTGGGTGAATGTGGCTCTGGTGTAATTCAATTCAGTTTATTTATATAGCACCAATTCACAACACATGTCGTCTCAAGGCACTTCACAAAAGTCAGGTTCATACATTCCAATTAATCCTAATCATTGAACAGTGCAGTCAGATTCTGTTATTTATTCAAATTGGATAAAAAGTTTTTCTATCTAAGGAAACCCAGCAGATTGCATCCAGTCAGTGACTTGCAGCATTCACTCCTCCTGGATGAGCATGTAGAGACAGTGGACAGTCGCTTGAGTAGTAGGAGAATTTAGCAGAGAGAGTGAAAGTGGTCAGTATGTCCTACAGACTGCTGTAGGACATAAGTCAAACCTGGGAGGGTAAGCTAACGCCACTTAATGCTAGCCTACTGTAGTGCTCCATTTCACAATAAGCCCAGCATAACAGTTTAACAGTTTAAGATATTAGTTAGTGAAATATACTGTGACCAGTGACTCCGCCCCCTAACCAATCAGTGACCGACAGTCTTCTGATGTCACGTTTTCAGTGAAATCTTAGCATATATAACGGTGCATGGTGGACAACAGGGTTGTGACTGTGTCCCGTTTAACTCAGTAGTGATGTTCTGGACACTGAAGGATCCGTTTTCAGTGACGAAGGAAACACATTCAGCTTCATTAAACTCACCTCCTGCTCCTACCAGCATGTTTTTAGTTAAACTCACTGCAGTTTACTCTGATGTCACTCATTGATAATGCAGCTGGTAATACATTCAAATGTGGTTCCAGTTATTCGTTTGTGAAGCAGGAAAAGTTGTTTTCCTGCTTCACAAACTGTGTTGTTGTTTTGAACGATGTAAATGTTAAACTGGTGTTTCAGCTGCTCTTTGTGCAGCTTTCTCCTCCACTCAGAAGCAAATATTGACCCAACTCTATGGAACCAGTGTAGATTGTTTATTTCAAGATTGCTTCCGATTGTTCAGTTGTTGCAAAGGCAATCATGAAGCCATTTTTGTGGACGCTCAGTGTGACCAGGAAAATCATGCAGGAAACGCTGCTTCATCTGCTTCCTCACCTGTCGCCTCCTCTTCCTCTGTTGTTTGCATGGTGTGACATAAACAAACTGTTTATGATTTCTGAAACCTTCAGTTGGTAAATATGTCATTCTCATCTGTCACCGCGTCTGTCGTGAAGCCTTGCAAACATTACGACAGGATGCAGAAGATACTTTCAGGACGGGCTGCACAGTATGTTGTAAATGTATCTTCATGGCAATAACGGTGTATGCAATAGTGCTTCATTAACAGCTAATTATTTACAGATCGTAGCTTCAGCCTCTCTGTGGTATATTTAGTGACAGTTTTAGAAGGTAAAGAGGTGCTGAAGGCATCTAGAGCCCAGAGCTGAGCAGCAGACGTTGGCTATAAATGAGGTTTGACAACATGAAACATTTTTCCAACCGATAATCGCCAGTCCAGCAAATCACCTTCAGTGATATATTCGCACAGGTGGGACTTTTTTGTGGGCGGAGCAATGTAAACAGCCACGGACTGGTTTGCCAATTTATGACGCAAATGTCCAAAAATGGAGGACCTAGTTATAAAAAAAACAAGTCTCTTATTTGGGATTACTTTAAACCGGATGAAAGAGGTAAACCACAGGATGTAACTACAGTGGTGAGCCGCTTGTGCAGACGTGGCAGGCGGAGTACGCCGACAACAGGTGTGTCGCATATAAAACTGGTCCATGTGGAGAAGTTTTCCCGCTGAGCTCAGCCTATTGTAGATGGTCGATAAATTCGTCCAGTCGTCCAACTTTGCTAGAAACTTTGTTTAGATTGAAATAAAACATTTTCTGTTGGTTTTTCCAGTAGTTGGAAGAACGACTCATTATTGGGGTCTATGTTTGTTATGAAGCTAAAGCAGAAAGATATTAACACTGTTTAAAGAGTTGCTTATTTATCAAAAGTCAACATTATGTGTAATATAATAAGATTGCATGTTTTCCTGATGCCTTACAGTCCTAACTTTTTGTTGTTTGGTCATTAAACAAATTCTTGATGAATAAATGATGTTTGCATTTGGATGCTGGAGAAAAGTCTTAAATTTATGTCTGAAGCCAGTCAGAAATCTGGTTGATTATCCAATCTTTTCTTCCAGGGAGAAGGACCTAACTGCCAAAGGCATCATCAAGATGGAAGGAACCAAAACCAGCATCACCAACCTAAAGGTTTGCTTGTTTCTGATGAGGTTCTGAGGCAGTTCTGATCTACTGCCTGGTTTGAACTTTTGGAACTTGTATATTTTTTATGTCCAGATCCCAGATGGAGTGGTAGGAGACTCGATGAGGGAACGAACCAAAACCTTCACCTACGATTTTTCCTACGACTCGATGGACTGTAAGAGCTCCTCGTTTGTCTCCCAGGAAAAGGTGAGTGCTGTTTTCAAACTGTAGGAAGATTTGTTCAAACTTCTCTTTGGTTTTACTACGCCACTAAAAATGTTTCTTTACACCTCGGTCTTTCTTTTCTTCAGGTTTTCAGGGATCTGGGCTGTGATGTTCTGAAGGCGGCCTTCGAGGGCTACAACGCCTGTGTGTTTGCCTACGGTCAGACCGGCTCAGGGAAGTCCTACACCATGATGGGAGTTCCAGTAAGATGATAAAACATTTCCAGAAGCTCTTATCGATTAAAGGCTGCACTGTCCAGTCTCTATGGTTGAACAGAGAGTTAAGAATATTGATCTGTAGATGATTGATCCGCCTATTTGATGGAGCGTCCGGCTGAGTTTGGCTGACCAAGTATGTTTTCAGATAAAGATTAGATCCCAGTAAGAGTTTTACTATTTACAGAAGTCTCTGCAAAAAAACATCTCTGATTGGTATTCTGGAAACCAATGCCAGTCCTAGTCCAAGTCCACAAACAACCTGAAGGTTCGCACAGCTTTTCTTAACACTGGACTCTGGACGTTGTTGTAAAGCTGCTTAAATATCACCAAACATTCACTAAAGCTGCTTAAATCTCTCATAGAAAATTGAATCGTGACCACAGACGTTCTTCAACAAGCTTCTGGCATCATTCTGGCTAATATTTGATCACTTTTCATGGCTGCACTGGTTAAGTTCTTTGAACAGGTTGGTTTCCACAGACTCTCCTTTTTGGCAGAGTCCATTTCCAGCAGGGTTTTGGTCGGAGAAGCTTAATGTTGACCTCTTTAAACCAGTCTGTTTGGTTCTGGTTCACATTGCATGAATTTGGTCTCCAGTCAGGTTTAATTTTTTTCTGTCCAAGTAAATCCTGGGACTTGGCAGAATGGATGAGAAGCATGTCTGAGGTGTCAAAGGTCTTCCTAATCTGAAAGTTTAAACTGAGATGATTGACTGCATATGGAGCTTCCTGATGTTTCCTTCAGCCTTATCAGCGCTCGGCTCAGATTAACCTTCAGTGAACATGCAGGATGGCCAGTTCTCCTGTTTACTCTGATAACCAGGAGCAAACATGCTTCAGTTGTTGACTGAAGGAGCTCTCTTCTCCACAAACTGACAACAGGGGAGATAACTTCATCAGGCTGGAGTGAGTTCATTCACTAATCTAGCTGCTGATAAAGGTACAATAAATAATGAAGATTAGCTGTCATGCAGAAGCTCCTCTTTCATTCAGACAGAGACTCCAGCAGCCATGTGTGTCTGATTTGATCAACGAAGTGATTAGTTTGGATGAGTTGATTTACGTGAACTACGGTTTGATCTGGAAACCTCACCAGACTTGCTGACATAGAGCAGGTTCTTCATGTGCAGGTTTTCTTTAAGAGATTCGGCTGAACTAACCCTGACAGTGAAGATCAAGTGGATCCTAAGAAGCTGGGGATGAACTCAACCAGTCAGGACAGTTTGACTGAGTTTGGATATGTTAATGTTCATGTAAAACAGAAGGAGGAACAGTTCAGTTTATTTATTTAAGACCGATTCACAACAAATGTTGTCTCAAAGCGATTTGCAAAAACATATTCAGGTCTTTCACAGAAATATAAAATCATTTCAGTCCACTCATACAGTTACGTGGAAAACTCAGCTGATTGCGTCCAGTCAGCTGTCCCTCACACCGAGCATGCATGCAGCGACAGTGGAAGGGAAAACCCCTCTTTAACAGGAAGAAACCTCCAGCAGAACCAGAACCATTCTGTCTCAACTTGGGGGTCCTGATCCAAAAGTGTGCAGGTCAATGTTTACTGGACCATGGGCCTTTGGCTAGGCCATAACTGTCTGGAGTAAAATCAGTGGAGGTCCATCTATTCACAGTCCTTACAGTTCACACCGCTTACAGTAGGTGGCAATAATGTCCTTTAATATGAGTTGACACACATCGTTTCATACCATAGAAGAAGACACACAGTTAGCTGCTCATTCTACAGAAACGTCCACTTTGTAATGGCAAGATGTCTGTTTTTTTTCTAACATTTAAACTACATTGTTATGTAATTCAGCTCAATTAATTTTTATTTTTGGTACATCTATCTAAAGACCGCATGAACCGATTCTTTTTGTCACTGGTGTTACCACACCTTGCTTCATAATATTTAAGGCTTTTATAAAACATTTTGTCTCGATCTCTTCAGCACATGGAGTCAGTTAGAGGGTAACTGTGATAATGCAATGCAACCAGGCGACTGTATTTTAAAATGTATTAAGGTTTGTTAAAAGTGTGATTGAATTACTTTAATTTATTAGCACTACTATGTATTTGCTACAATAAAAAATATTTTTAAAAATTCATATAAGCAATGAATGATGCACTCTTTAAAATCTTAACTTACGAGTGAAACAGAATTTATAGATGTAAAATTATCAAGTTAAATATGACATCAAAGAAAGCCTCACAGTAACACCAGTGACAAGACCAAAGATTCTCATTTTAAAGCAAATAAACTTTTACATCATTGAGGTCAATGAACAGTTGGAAAAACCCACGAAGTCCATTAAGTTAAGATTCAGTTTTTCACTGCTACAGAGAAAAGTGGTTGGGTTTCAACCAACAAACTTGGGAAAAATGGTACAGTTCATGGCAACGTCTTTTGCTTGTCCAGCTTCCCCATGATGAACTCCTAGAACTGCTCCTCAATCTGCACTGAACGCTTATTGAGTGCCAGAGGGTCTGGAATCGGGCACATGATCTGGTCATCACTGTACCAGCTGACGTCATCTCTGGGGCTTGGCCAGAAGAACTTAGGTCCATTTCGGTGCATGAACTTGACTTTTATGTTGTTTTCTTCCACCTGCAGGATGATGCCAGGGTAGGGTTGGTCATCATAACATACAACCCACCACTGTCCAATGTGATGGTCTTCCATGGCATTTGGTCTAAAATCCCTCTCTGTTTGATCAGTTGCCTCCATTGCTACAAGAGCAACCTCCTAAGACTGTGGCATGGACAATCAAACGCCCTCAGCAGCCCGGCAGAAACAGCTTATGTCCCTGTACTTGAGAATGCTGGGAGACACGCTGAGGACCTCATGCATTTTCATGGTGCCTTCAATGGTGATCAGGGGCACTTGCCTTAAATGTTCATCTCTCTTCTTAACCTCTCCCTCACTCACATAAAACAGCTTCACTTTGCTTGTGTCCTTTAACAGCTGGAAAATGGTCTGTGCATCTGGGATATCTTTCCGCTGGCGAAGCAACATGTCAGCCGTTCTCTTCAGTGTGGCCCCTACTCCATCTGGTGAACCCTTTCCACGAGTTGCGTCGAAGAAGTTCCATGTCATGACTGAGAGACCTCTCTGGCATGGTTCGGTGGATGTGATGTGAATGTTTGAGCGGTTTTTGTATTGTGTGGCAGGTACATCACTAAAAAGTGTGGTCCTTTGCCAGGAACTGAAGAATAGGGTCCCATTGAGCCCATACAGCTGCAGGGTCATGCCTTCTGCTGGGGGAGATTGTACAGAAAGGCGTAGGGGCTTGGTTTGCCAGGTAAAGGACTCTGGTCTGAAGGGTCACCTGCTGATGAGAACCCCCAAAGTGTACTGACTGAATTTCACTGGAGTAGTTGCAAGCATAATTCTCACTAAAATCGACGTGGATCAGCAAGTCTTTGACAGTGAGGTTCCCTCTGAGATTCTTGTAGGTGTTGTATTGCCAACGAATATTGAAAAGGTGTCTCCTAAAGTGAAAAAGCCTGTCCTGGAATTGGGTAACATGCTCATCCTCCTGAATTGGTAAATTTTTGACAGTGATTGTACTTATTTTTGTCTCACCATCTGGCTTTGAGAAGGACACCTTCTCCTGGCACCACTGGGTTAGATTCACCACCCTACTGGAAGAACTGGTCACATGGTAGGGAGCCATCATGCAGTCCTCACAGTCACAGTAAGCAGGTGTTTTGGAGGTGCTGCAGACTGTGCTGTCACACACTTCCTCTAAATTTTTGCAGTTTGAGATGCTGAGTCTGTATAATTTGCCGCCATGTACTGCAAATGTTCATGTGTCTTACACTGGCATGTCTCTACTTTTGGTGGGACCTCCCAAAATGGTCTCTGACGACAGAAGAAGGCATAAGAAATTTATTGGCGTTCTGATACATATTTCTTGTGGAGGTTCAGCAAAGAATCAGACAGGAGTCTCCTCTGTCTCTTACCGTTCCTGAGCGTTACTGTGTCCCTCTTCCCTGTGGTCAGTCTGCTGACATCATCTCTTAGGAAACATTGTCTGACAGATTTTGTAGTCTCCCTCTTTATGCCAGTTTCCTTTTTATTTTTCTTCGAGAAACACAACCAATTAACTTCTTGCAGTACGTTTTGCATTTATATTTTTTTATTAGCTTATCCGATACTAGCTGTGCAAGACTTTGTTTAGATTTTGTGTTTTTCAAACCTCTGTATTTGTGTTTCACTGCTCCCAAAACAGCAAAGTGACATTGCAGGGCTTTCCTCACATGACTGCTGTCTTTATGACCTTGAAAAATTCTTTGTGTTTTAACTTCTGGACTATCCAGGTTTGCATGCTGCAGTTGTCTCTTTAATTTCTTCACCTTTTCATAACGTCGTCTCAATCCGATGATCTCATCTTTGAGTTTTCCTATTTTCCTTTCTTTTTTCTGTGAATGTCTGCTACGTTGTCTCCTTCCTTGTTGTCTGTAAAAGGAAAATCTATTTTCAAATATGTTCTTGAAAATATTTATTTTCATTATGTGTCTTACCGTCTATATTCAGGGCATGTGAATGCAAGTGTGTGTGTGGTGTGTGTGTGTGTGTGTGTGTGTGTGTGTGTGTGTGTGTGTGTGTGTGTGTGTGTGTGTGTGTGTGTGTGTGTGTGTGTGTGTGTGTGTGAGAGGAAAATGTGAAGACGAAACGGCAGAAAGGTCAATGTGAGATTGGATTGATGGGAAAAGCCTTAAAGGCAAATTAAGTCATGTTAGACGATGTAAATGGTGTGTAATGTATACAGTTCAGTTTTATTATTAAGCTTTACCAATTTCAATATTAATTACTGGATTTGTAACAGTTCTGCTTGTACCGTGAAATGCTGGGATCTGTTGATGATTGGGGGGGGTCATTGCTCCTGCTCTGGCCTGTCTCTGCCTGCATCTTTGCTGACGCTGCCTCCAAACCTTTCTTTCTGCCCTTTTTCCCTTTCACTTAAATCATGGATTCTCCTTTGTATCAATGTCTCTGGTATAGCCCTGCTTCTTTTTCTCCAAATACTCTGCTCTTCATTCAAGATCAGCATCCCTTCGCTGTCTATAAAGACGCTGCTTCTCAGCTGCACTCAATTTAGCTAACCTGACCAAAGGATTAACAACAATTACTGTAATAAATTGTTTATATTTCATGCAAAAAAGAAGAAAAGACTCAATAAACACAATTAAACTAAGTGTATCCACAGCTGTTGCTGATTGTCACCAGTGTTACCCACAACGAAGGTAACAGCAGTGACAGTTTTCATGAAAAATGCATTTTACGAAATAGCTGCTACAGAGCATGAAACCACATGTTGTCTATCATAATCTGTTCTCTAAATTCTGTAGTTTAATACATTTGTAATGAATTTTTTTGCAATTCCCTGCCAATAAAGTGGGTCACCAGTGACGTCATCTAAAAGCTTTATTTGAAATCATGACATAAATGTTAATATTTCTTATAACTGTAAAGACACTGTTCTTACCATGGCCTTTCTTCATAGATCTTCAGGAAAGAGGTCAGAGGAAGTTGAGTGATGTCATCAGTTTTTCAGAAATAAGACTTTTGACACATGGTAACATGACTGCAGGGGACAACTAATTTATGAATATATTTTTTATTATTAATTTGGCATTTTGTTTAAATGTCATATCATATATTTGATCATTATTTATAAATTCTTTCATTTTAAATGGTAGAAAAACATATTTTTAAACTCAAAATACAGCACTCCATAAATGACTGTGGGGACGAGCACTTTTGTAGTGGTTGGGGTTCTTAATAATTTACTAAGAAGCAAAAACTCGTACTCATCGTCTTCCGCTTATCCGGGACCGGGTCGCGGGGGCAGCAGACTAAGCAGAGACACCCAGACGTCCCTCTCCCCAGACACCTCCTCCAGCTCCTCCGGGGGGAGCCCAAGGCGTTCCCAGGCCAGCTGAGAGACATAGTCCCTCCAGCGTGTCCTGGGCCACCTCTCGGTGGGATGTGCCTGGAACACCTCCTGAGGAAGGGGTCCAGGAGGCATATGGTATAGATGCCCGAGCCACCTCAACTGGCTCCTCTCGATGTGGAGGAGCAGCGGCTCTACTCCGAGCTCCTCCCAGATGGCCGAGCTCCTCACCCTATCTCTAAGGAAGTGCCCGGCCACCCTACGGAGGAAGCTCATTTCAGCCGCTTGTATCCGGGATCTCGTTCTTTCGGTCATGACCCAAAGTTCATGACCATAGGTGAGGGTAGGAACGTAGACCGACCGGTAAATTTTCGGCTCAGCTCTCTCTTCACCACAACGGATCGGCACAGCGCCCCCATTACTGCGGCAGCCGCACCGATCCGTCTGTCGATCTCCCGCTCCATTCTTCCCTCACTCGTGAACAAGACCCCGAGATACTTGCACTCCTCCACTTGAGGCAGGAACTCCCCTCCAACCTGAAGAGGACAAGCCACCCTTGAGTACCATGGCCTCGGACTTGGAGGAGATGATCTTCATCCCAGCTGCTTCACGCTCTGCTGCGAACTGCCCCAGCGCATGCTGTAGGTCTTGGCTAGAGGGGGCCAGCAGGACCACGTCATCTGCAAAAAGAAGAGACGAAATCCACCGGTCCCCAAACCAGACCCCCTCCGGCCCTTGGCTGCGTCTAGAAATCCTGTCCATAAAAGTTATGAACAGGACCTGTGACAAAGGGCAGCCCTGCCGGAGTCCAACATGCACCGGGAACAGGTCCGACTTAGTGCCGGCAATGCGGACCAAACTCCTGCTCCGCTCGTACAGGGACCGGATGGCCCCTAATAAAGGGCCTCCGACCCCATACCCCTGGAGCACCCCCCACAGGGCATCACGAGGGACACAGTCGAATGCTTTCTCAAAGTCCACAAAACACATGGGGACCGGTTGGGCAAACTCCCATGAACCCTCGAGTACCCTGTAGAGGGTATAGAGCTGGTCCAGTGGTCCACGGCCGGGACGAAAACCACACTGCTCCTCCTGAAGCCGAGGTTCGACTATCGGCCGGACTCTCCTCTACAATACCCTGGCGTAGGCCTTACCAGGGAGGCTGAGGAGTGTGATCCCCCTATAGTTGGAACACACCCTCTGGTCACCCTTCTTATGAAGGGGGCCACCACCCCGGTCTGCCAGTCCAGAGGCACTGTCCCCGACCGCCACGCACTGTTGAAGAGGCGTGTCAACCATGACAGCCCCACAACACCCAGAGATTTGAGGTACTCAGGGCGGATCTCATCCACCCCCGAAGCCCTGCCACCGCGGAGCTTTTTAACCACCTCGGTGACTTCAGCCTGGGTGATGAAAGAGTCCAACCCAGAGTCCCCAGTCTCTGTTTCCACCAAGGAATGCGTGATGGCAGGATTGAGGAGATCCTCGAAGTACTCCTTACACCTCCCGATAATGACCGCAGTCGAGGTCAGCAGCCTCCCACCCCCACTATAAACAGTGTTGGCGAAGCACTGCTTCCCTCTCCTGAGGCGGCGGACGGTTTGTCAGAATCACTTCGAGGCCAACCGGTAGTCCTTCTCCATGGCCTCACCGAACTCCTCCCAGGCTCGAGTTTTTGCCTCTGCCACAGCCCGGGCCGCGGCAGTCTTGGCATCAGGAGTCCCACAAGCCAACCACAGCCGATAGGACTCCTTCTTTAGCTTGACAGCATCCCTTACGGCCGGTGTCCACCACCGGGTTCTGGCATCGACAATAGATGCGGAGAACATGGTCCACTTGGACTCTATGTCTCCAACCTCCTCCAGAATCTGGTCAAAGCTCTCCCGGAGGTGGGAGTTGAATACATCCCTGGCCGAGGGCTCCGCCAGGCGTTCCCAGCAGACCCTCACTATGCACTTGGGCCTGCCAAGTCTGTCTGGCTTTCTCCTCCTCCAGCGGATCCAACTCATCACCAGGTGGTGATCAGTGGACAGCTCGGCCCCTCTCTTCACCTGAGTGTCCAAAACATGCGGCCGAAGGTCTGATGATACGACAACAAAGTCGATCATTGACCTCCTGCCTAGGGTGTCCTGGTGCCAAGTGCACTGATGGACACGCTTATGTTTGATCATGGTGTTCATTATGTACAATCAGTGACTAGCACAGAAGTCCAATAACAAAGCACCACTCGGAAACTGTCGTTTCCCACGTGGGTGTTGAAGTCCCCCAGCAGAATAATGGAGTCCCCGGGAGGGGCACTATCCAGCACCCCGACAGGGACACCAAGAAGGCCGGGTACTCCGCACTACCGCTCGGCCCGTAGGCAGAAACGACAGTCGGAGACCTGTTCCCAACTTGAAGGCGCAGGGATGCGACCCTCTCATCCACTGGGGTAAACTCCAACACGAGACGGCTGAGCTGGCGGGCAACAAGCAAACCCACACCAGCCCGCCGCCTCTCCCAGTGGGCCACTCCAGAGTAGAAGAGAGTCCAGCCCCTCTCAAGGAGATGGGTTCCAGAGCCCAAGCTGTGCGTGGAGGTGAGCCCGTCTATTTCTAGTCGATATCTCTCGACCTCCCGCACAAGCTCAAGTTCCTTCCCCCCCAACGAGGTGACATTCCACGGCCCTAGAGCCAGCCTAAAAATCCAGGGATCCCGTTGAGGTCTCCACCTTCGTCTGCCACCCAATCCTATTTGCACCGGTCCCTCACGGTTCCCCCTGCAGGTGGTGGGCCCACTGGGGGATGGCCTCGCGGCTCTCATTTAGGCTTGGCCCGGCCGGGTCCCGCGAGGAGCAGCCCCGGCCACCAGGTGTTCTCCGGCGAGTCCCGACCCCAGGCCTGCCTCCTGGGTGAGACCCCGGCTCCGCCGTACCGGGCGACGTCACATGCCTCGATATACTAGTCCTCATGAAGGATTCTTGAACCGCTCTTTGTCTGACCCTTCACCTAGAGCCTGTTTGCCATGGGAGACCCTACCAGGGGCATTTAAGCCCCAGACAACATAACCTCTAGGATCATTTGAGCACACAAACCCCTCCACCACGTTAAGGTGGCGGTTCAAGGAGGGGTAAAAAGCAAATATAATCACATTAATGGTGCCAAATGGTTTGACAGTACCAATAATATGTATTTTAAGAATAAAATACAAAAAAATGGAATAAAGAAATTTTTCAAAAGTAATATTTCTTTAAACGCTAAGGACAGAAAAATGGATGTTTCTGTAGAAGGTGCCAGTCAGCAAAACGCAGACTACAGGATCACTGATGCAGCTTTCAACAGTATGACGTTGCCCGGCAACAAAGACTGCTCGCTAAAATTCGCAGGAAAACTCCTGCCTTTCAGAACTACCAAGCAGTTCTGTCGTAAAGCCGCACAGACGGGCCGGGTCTTCTCTGAGCTTCCTCTGTCCAGTCATAAATCACAAGCAGATTCGATGATTTCCCACACAGCTGTGAGATTTCAAAAATAAAGGCAGCAGCGCAGAACAACAGGAGATTTGGTCCTAGGTTGATTTCGCATCTTGAGTCTCTCCATAACGTTCTTTTCTAAACTAGAACAGGAGACGAACCGGAGTGATCTTGTTGTTGGCCCAGCAAAGGCTTCAAATTTAATGATAGAAATCATTTCTGGTGAGAAGATCAACAGGGCGAGATCCGAGTCTTTTCCATGCTTTTAAATCCTGCTACTCAAGACGGCTCGGCCCAATACAACTCAGCCAATGCAGGCCTTTGACGACTTTGCTTGGCAAGCCAGGGCTGTAGCAGAGCCGGGCCGACTTCAACGCCCCTCGCCACATTGGTTCTTGGAACCAAACGAAGACAGCCAGAAGAAGCCGAAATCCCACCTTGAAGTGTTTTTGTGAGACACTTTCAGTTTAAAAATATCTGCTTTTTTATTTGAGATGTTTTACATGAAAACAGGAACAGTACGTTTAAAACGGTTCCTACTCATCACTTTGACTGTTAATTTGGGTCGTGGCTTGTCAACTCCTGAAGCCTGACTGGTTCAGAACCAATGTTCTAAAAATAAAATTATTCAGTCCTGGAGGGAGATGTTGGCAATGTTTAAGTTCACTTCCTGCCCCCCAGAACCTAGAATGAGAAAATGTGTTCTGGTCGGGTTGTTAAAAGTTAGAACATGAATTTACAGACGCAGCGTGCAGCAGTCTGGAGAGAAACGATCTGGAAACGATTCACTGTGGTTTCTGATCGTCATCTTCTAACAGGATCAGAGGTTCTATTTTGGTTCCGTTCTGAGATCTCAGTGATTTTTCTGGTCACCGTAAGACGTAACGGTGGTGCAGCACCACTAAAGCCAACATGTCAGATATGAACAGAGGATTGCTTGTAAAACACCCAAAATGCTTTGGGATCTGAAGGCGAACCAGTGGAGCTCCATGATGAGGACAAACGAAATGTCTTTGGTTTTTAGCGTTTAATTTTCTCAGGGTCTTGATTGGTTCATAGGTACCGCTTTCACGGCCTTGTTCTCCTCTCAGGAAGATAAGCTGGAACAAGTTAGCCCTCCAGCATCAGTTACCGTGGTGATGGACCCAGGTAAGACATCAACTGGCTTGAAGATCCTGAAAGCCCCAAACTGAACCTTATGGTCCCTTCCAGAAACCACTAAGCCTGCCTCATAAAACAGACCCAGAAGGTCCAGCAAGAGCTCCACATTAAGTCTTCATCACCGCTTCACTGTGCTTACAAACAATGTTGCACAGGGCTGTTGAAGTTTTCAGGTGATATTTTCCCCGAGTTATTAGTTAACACTTTACATGCTAGTGTAATATTCAGTCTAGCATAGGTGATGCTACCCAAGAGCTGAAGGTGATGGAGAAAGTTGGAGGCACAGATGAGGAGGAGAGGAGGGAGGAAAGTGTGGATTTACTGCATCAGATATCTTCACAGTATTTACCCATACTGTCAGGGACTTCCTAATAAACTTGCTTAGTACCACATCATGCATCAGTTACCATGGTTATAGAGAAATGTACCAGGTGAGCGCCTGAAGTTACCTGCTGATCCTGAACAACAGAACCCTGATGAGATGTTTTCCTGCGGTTTCAGGGTGATGCAGGTCTCATCCCGAGGATCTGTGAGGGTTTGTTCAGTCGGATCTCGGACGCTACGCAACGGGATGAAGCTTCATTCCGCACAGAAGTCAGGTCAGTTCACTTATCAACAGTCTTGGTGACCCTGTTGCTCCAATCAGATCTAGTTCAGTCTGCTGAACATGGCTATCTGGCTCAGTGAATGACACATTAACCAAGCCAACTTTATTAATATGGACAAAACAGCACAACTGACCAAAGTCCGAATCAGGTTTATGTTAGCATTAAAGCAAAAAAACAAGAAGACATAAGAACATGTCATAAAACAACTCGAGCAAATAAAATGAGCGCTCTCATGCTGGTTGAAGAGTTCTAGATTGGATTCCCTCAGTGAAGAGGTCTGTCTGATCTCTACTGGAGCAAATCCAAAGCTTCGGAGATGCCACAAGAAAAACCTCTGTCCCCACTGAGCTTCCGTCGTGTCCTCGGTGCCGTTGTAAAAGCTCAGAGAGGTAGGGCGGGGAAGACCAATTAAAAGTTTTAAAAGCAGATAATTGAATCTTAAAACCAAGCCTGAAAAGTACAGGCAGCTGGTGCAGTAGGGCTAAAAAAGAAGTTATGTGCTCTCTCTTCCCTGAACCAGTTAAGACGTGCAGCTGACAGGAGAGATGGACGTCTGGGAGACACCGTAGACTTACAGTAATCTCAGCATTTTGTGATAAATGCATGGATTAGTTTAAAAGTCCTGTTTTATCAGAACAAGCTTTAATTTCTCCAGTTGTTTCAGTTGATTTAAAAACAGGATTTAATCACTGAACTGATCTGCCTGCCTTGTTACTGTTCTTCATCCTGGTTGATCATCTTCAGTTTGCTGCTGGTTTCACACGTATGAACAGCTCATAGAAAATGTATTAGAATATGGGTTACAACTGTGCACCACATTGGGATGAAGAAACACACCAGAACTGGCTCTAAAGTCTCTCGTTAACTTGTCAGACCTGGGCCAGAACATACTGCAGACACAAATAGATGGACATGAGCCCACCAGACAAGTCAACCATTGTTCTGATCTGACTGTTAGAAGCTTCCATTCTTGTCTGTGTCTGGGAAGAGTGGTGCTGTGGGCTTCCAGCAAACATTGAATTCATCATAGCAACCATTCAGCACGTTTCTCTTTCTGGTTGTTGGGTCTCATTACCTGGAGACCAATGAATCAGGACCTGATCCGTTTTTGTGCCAGAACATCCAGTTTCCCTCAGTTACTGTTGGTCTATCCCTTCAGCTACCTGGAGATCTACAATGAGAGAGTAAGAGACCTCCTGAGGAGGAAGTCAACCCACACCTACAACCTGAGAGTCCGGGAGCACCCCAAAGACGGGCCCTACGTAGAAGGTGAAACCAGCAGGAGGCAGGAAGTCTTTGCAGGCTTTCTGTGCGATGTTGGCTCTGATGTTTGTCTAACATCCCTCTTCCCTCTGTTCTGACCTCAGATCTGTCCAAACACCTGGTGCAGAACTACAGCGATGTGGAGGAGCTGATGGAGGCGGGAAACAGCAATAGAACAACCGCCAGCACCGGCATGAACGACGTCAGCAGCCGCTCGCACGCCATCTTCACCATCAACTTCACACAGGTTTGTTATGTGAAGCAATCAAAACGGCATGGATCAATGCAGAGTAGAGCCTGATGTTGAAATGAGGGACAGTTTCCAACAACGTTTAGACTAAAACCTGCTTCCATCTTCTGAGACGTGATGATTGGATTCTGATCTGCCTGTTAAAGCCACAGCAAGTGTTTCACAGATATGAAAAGGTTTCTGCTTAATCAGGTAGTTCGTTCTAAATGTCTCCTGTAGGCCAAGTTTGATGCCGAGATGCCGAGCGAAACGGTCAGTAAGATCCATCTAGTCGATCTGGCAGGCAGCGAGCGGGCCGACGCCACCGGAGCCACCGGCGTCCGGTTGAAGGAGGGCGGGAACATCAACAAGTCGCTGGTCACGCTTGGAAACGTCATCTCCGCTCTGGGTCAGAAACAAGATGATCTGATGGGACCACTGAAGCTCTTTGACAGTTTAAAAGCTTCACGTTGCCTGACTGATCTGTGGTGACCGCCACAGTCCATTTCTGACTGACCTAACTGTCTTTGTTTTGGTCCAGCCGACATGGCGCAGGATGGCGTGAACACCAACCTGAAGAAGAAGTCCGTCTTCGTTCCCTACAGAGACTCGGTTCTGACATGGCTGCTGAAAGACAGCCTGGGTGGAAACTCCAAGACCATCATGATCGCCAGTAAGCTCGAAAACCCACGTCTGACCATCTGTGGTAGACATGTCGCAGCTTGTTGGAATAAAATCTGATTGATTTGTCATCGCAGCCGTCTCCCCCGCCGATGTGAACTACGGCGAGACGCTCAGCACTCTTCGCTACGCCAACCGAGCCAAAAACATCATCAACAAGCCCACCATCAACGAGGACTCCAACGTCAGGCTGATCAGAGAACTGCGGGCTGAAATCGCCCGGCTGAAGGCTCTGCTGGTTCAGGGTAACCAGGTAATTTACAACATGAGGATGTTGGTTGAAGGTACCAAACTAGAAACATCTGAAGTTTGCTGTTCAGGACCTTTGGTACAAGAACACACTCTTGCTGCTTTCCATCAGTGTGTAAAATCCAGCATTAAATACTGATTTCAGAAAATGTATCTCTGTTGAATTCAGCATTTGTGGACCGACCCATCAACCATTCAGATGCACGAGTTGATACTTTAGTTTGTTTTGTACCCAACAACAGATCTGGTGCATGTTAGCAGCAGCATCTTCAGCCACTGATAGGAAGACCCTCAGATTCTAACCTGAAGACTGTGGTGCATGTTTCTTTGTTGTGTTTGAACGCTCAGATTGCTCTGCTGGATTCCCCCACCGCTCTCAGTATGGAGGAGAAGCTGCACCAGAACGAAGCCAGGGTGAGTCACGGTTCCTGCTGTCCTCATATGGATGCTTTATGGGGATGAAAATGCCATTGCAAAAAAAAAATCCTCAAAAAAAATGTATTTTAGGACAATAAAATGGCAAATAAGTCAAAATAAAAGCCAGAAAAACTAAAAACAAGAACATGAAGGAATACATCTCCCAGAATTAATAACAGTTTTTGTCTTTCATGGCTTCTTTCAGATTTGAACTCTGATTCTTTTCCATTTTTGTTTCTTTATCTTTGCCTCTGACATTCAGGTCTTCTGTCTCAGAGCTTTGGAGAAAAACTGTTAAATTAACTCACTTTAAACTGTGGAGGGTTTTTGTTTGCAGGTTCTGGAGCTTACTAAAGAGTGGACCAACAAATGGAACGAGACTCAGAACATCCTGAAGGTGAGGCGTTGCTCTATGTTGTTGGACTGGAATATTTTCCAGGTTGGTGATTTTCTTTAGTTGATTAAATTTGACACTGCAGGAGGAAACTCTCGCTCTGAGGAAAGAAGGAATAGGAGTGGTGCTGGACTCGGAGCTGCCTCACCTCATCGGCATCGATGACGACCTGCTCAGCACCGGCATCATCCTGTACCACCTGAAGGTGGCGCCAGAGTTTCTGTTTAAAGTCAGAAATAGGCTCTGAGGTTTTTCCTTAAATCAGGCGATGAGGTGTTTGTTGGTCAGGAAATGTGTTTTGTTTCAACCTCAGGAGGGACGGACGTATGTGGGCCGAGAGGACGCGTCCACCGAGCAGGACATCAGTGAGTCGGTCCAGTTCTAACAAAGTTTAAACTTTTTCAGTAAAATCTTTGAGTTCAGAGATTTCTGCCTCTGCTTGGGGAGCGTTTTACCTTCTGCTGCTTCCGGCTCGCGTTTGTCTGCGGTTCGATGAATCCTTGTCCATCTGATAAAGGTCACAGCTCTGTTACAGTATGAAGTTCTGGTGTTGGTTAGATGTTCTGTTCTCCTTCTGCAGTTCTGCACGGTCTGGACCTGGAGAGCGAACACTGTGTATTTGAGAACCAGAATGGGACGGTTACTCTGGTGCCGCTCGGTGGAGCTCAGTGTTCAGTTAACGGGGTTCTGGTGACGGCACCATCGCAGCTCAACCAAGGTGAGGCACCAACATCAACAGACTACCTTAATTTTTTCACTGAGCTCCAAACGCGTGAAGCTGCAGAGAACCCAAACCCTTTGTGTTCCCGTCAGCAAGGTTCCAGGATCATTCTGGATGTCGGACCAATCTGCTTGGCAGATCGGGTCCAGTTTATATAAACTGGTGGGTTTTCCTGCACAGACAAACAGGATGGAGGTTGTGGCTTTGCTCAATATTGGTCTGCTTCATCCATTCCAGAACCGGTGTGCATGTGTGTTTGGGCTCACAGTTCTGTTCTGGGTCTGTGTGGAGTCACGTAAAAACTTTTAGAACCATTCCACTCTGGAAAAAGATCAGTTTGTTTCAAACATTCAGATATATTGTCAGTTCCCAGCTTCCTGCTCAGAGGTCCGGCTTCTGTCCTCCATCTGGTGGATCTGGGAGGTGGACGGGGAGCGATGGGGGAATCAGGATGTGGTGATAATTAGCTTGTGTGCCTTCTCTTTGTGGTCCAGGAGCCGTTATTCTGCTCGGCAGGACCAACATGTTTCGCTTCAACCATCCGAAGGAGGCAGCCAAGCTGAGGGAGAAACGGAAGGTGAGTGCTTGGATGTCCAGGATGCTTGAAGCTGCCTTCAGTCTGAGGGATGTAGTGACTCTGGTATCTCCTCAGAGCGGCCTCCTGTCGTCGTTCAGCCTATCCATGACTGATCTGTCCAAGTCCTGTGAGAACCTCTCCACTGTGATGCTCTACAACCCAGGGTGAGTTGGTGTCCTTCAGAACATCATCCTGCTGAATCCCAACATCAAGCCTCAGCAGATTTCCACAACTTCAGGCTGACGTCCAGCTGTGGGTGGGGTTCATTTACCTGTGGAGATCTCTGCATCAACCTGCAGACTTTAACTTCAGATTCATTTGATCATCAGCTGACAAAGAAACCAGTGTAGGAAGTTCACAGCAGAGACGTTGAGATGTTCTGTCAAAAGTTAAAGATTTCAGAATGAATAGACTTACAGCTGCATTAGAACATCAACAAAACTTATTTCTGTAATTCGATTCAAAAAGGGGTCTGATGTAGGTCTTGAACAATTCATGGGATTAATCGTGATTAATTGATTATTGAAATAATCTTCAGCTGGAGCATAAGGACTATAAATCAGGCCTCTCAGAGCAGGATTTAGGCCAAAGCTGTATAAAACATTGATATATTTAGCATTTAAGATGAAAAACCTTTGCCTGTAAATATGCTCCATCCATAGTTTTAGCTTCACTTGGTTCAAATTCTGGAAAAAATCTCCTGTTAAGCAGCTTCTGCTCTCTGTATATTAATCAATTTAGCAAAATCAGCATTTATGAGCGCTGGTCTGGTGTAGTAATGTTATGTTCTGAGAAACTGATACATAATGTTCTGATGTTTGGTGTTCATTGGCTGTAAAAGGTTCTGATGGAGGACAATGTCTAATGAGTTCTTTTGGACCCGAAGGGGAACGTTATTAAAATAGTCCAATTGTTA
The DNA here is from genome assembly GCA_036173005.1 of Crenichthys baileyi. NCBI lineage: Eukaryota > Metazoa > Chordata > Actinopteri > Cyprinodontiformes > Goodeidae > Crenichthys > Crenichthys baileyi. The sequence goes on along the minus strand of JAHHUM010002816.1, from coordinate 20,777 downwards.
TGGGTCCCCTCCTCCAGTCCAGAATCTGTTGTGGGATGATCTAGAAGAACTGGAAACAAATTTGTTTCCATCCAAGGTTTAAAATATCCCATCATTCTAACACAGAACCTGCTTCCTTCAGCTGGTTGAGTCCTGATGACACAAACCTCTAATCAAACTGAAGCTGAATCAGATCAACTGATTCCTTTATGCTAATGATTCGTTCACCCTCCTTAATGATGGTCGGTTCTCAAATCACTGGTTAATGTTTTAAAGATGAAAAATGAAGGACCAATAAAATATGGTGATGAGAACAAAGATAAAAGGTTTTAGGTAAAAAGTAACAATTATCATGTAAAATAAATGTTCATGTGTTTATTTTGCTTCTATTTAACATTTTTATTGTTATTCCTAAATATAAAATTAACTGCTGACTGCCTCTGTTTTTATTCAGTTTAATGTTAATTCAAAGATTAGTTTTAAATAGTTTTTGAAGTTGAGATTAAAGCAGGATTTAAAGATGAATAATTTGACAAACATCCAGTAAATTTATTGATGTTTATTTGTGTTGATTTTGAGCCTCCACACCACAGAAGAAGAAGTTTTAATTATTGATCCTGAGCTGCTCTGATCTAAATAAAGACCCGGTTTGTGGGGGAGGAATTAACTCTGTCCCCCTGTCCTGTTGGCAGTCTCTTCACTCCGAAGGGCCCCGTATTCCTCAGGTAGACTCAGTCGTCCACTTCCTGTCTAACTGTCCCGTCCTGATCCAAAGACGTCTGTCGTCTCGTTAACCTCACCCCTGCTGTGTTTTGATTTAATCTCATCAGTTTGCTGCTTCTGTGCTCACTGTGACGTCAAACACTAGAATCTGTCAGTGCCTCGAGTTTCACGTCAAGCTTGTTTTTAGTTGCTGCTTCCTCTCACTCACCTTGTTTGGTCCTCTCGGTGTCCTTGAGTCTTCAGGTGATGGTGCAGAAAGGTAACTGTGTTTGTTTCCTCAGGTTGGAGTTTGAGAGGCAGCAGAGAGAAGAGCTGGAGAAACTGGAGATGAAAAGGTACCAGAGGTCCAGAAACTTCTCATTTAAACATGTTTTTGAACAGTCGCAGGTTTCAATCTGAGGTGAAACTGGATCTGATGGTAGAGAAGGTTCACCCTGCTCTGATGGTGAACCTCCACTGAGAGCAGTCTGGGCTAAAACTGCGTGTTAGGAGGGCTGCATCATTTCAGGAAAATAATTAACTGCGATACCTTTTCAGAAATTTTCAGTATCAATTATGATCGACCCTAATTTGTAAGACATTTTTGTTTGTTTATAATTACACCTTGTCTTCTGCACTCTCCATGAGCGTCTCAGTCAGGGTTCACTCAGAGGAATGCTGTCCCTTACGATTGCTGTGTAGCACTCCCTGATTATAGTCCAATTGGAGTCCGATTGTGATTCGTTATATTGTGCAGCTTCAGGTAGCGGCAACAAATGCTGTTCTGAGGGACATCAGTGGTCCAGATGATGGGTCTACCTGAAGAAGACTCGTTGTCTGGACCTCTGAGAACTGATCAGTACCAGCAGCTGGAAAACGGCAGTTGAAACCATCTGGAGGTATTAAATGTAAATTTACTGAACTTCTGTAGCATCTTTCCAGTCAAACTGACCACTCGATGTGCTTTACGCTAGACCCACATTCACCCAGTCGCCACTCACTAACGCGCACACATTTATACACAGATCTGTAGATTGGTAGGCAATTTGAGGCTAAGTGCCTTGCCCAGGGGCACATCGACGTGGTAGGAGAAAGCTGGAATCGAACCCACAACCCTCATCAGATTGCAGTCGCCTTAAAAGACTGATTAAAAGAACTGAGTAGAAAATAAAATTTATGGATGCAGGGGAAAATATTCAGCTGTGAGCGACTCTGTGATGGTGATCAGAGGTCAGCTGTTAGGTTTTATATTCCGGAGTTATAAATATGCCACTCACAACGTTTTGATTGGCTGCTGTTCCCCATGCGCCCACCTCCTCATGAAAGCAGTTCTTTCCTCTGGCCAAGCAGCGAGCTAAGGCCGGGATGGCTTTGGCTTCCTCCGGAAGAGGACACAATGACATCATTAGACCAAAAAGGAGGAGGATACTGGAAATATCAGGGATCCCAGCTGCAGGCCTTGAGGCATTCCTCTGGAGATTTTCCTTGAATTTTATTCTTTTCTACAGGGATAAAGTTAACACCTGTCAGACATAACTCAGGGCAGCATGATTCAAGGTATTAATTGTATTTTAGTTAATTTTTCTTCCTGGTGATGAAGGTCCGTTGTACCATGTGACCTGCTGCTGTCACACATAAGGAACCGGTTTGTGTTTCTGCAGGAGGCTGATCAAAGAGATGGAGGCCAAGCAGCTGAGTGAGAAGGCAGAGCTCGAGCGCCTCCAGCAGGAGGTGGAGAGTCAGCGCAAGGAGTCGGAGGAGGTGCAGCAACGGATCCTCTGTCAGGAGGAGAGCCTCCGTTGTCGCAGCCAAGACATCGAGAGCCGCCTGCAGGACTTCTTGGCTGAAAAGGAGCGCTTTGAAGAGGAGAGGCGCTCCGAGATCCAGGAGGTGGAGCTGCAGCGCAGAAAGCTTCAGAAACGGCAACATGAGGAGGAGCAAGAGGTAAAGCGTCGACAACAAGAGGCTACAGAGCAGACTGAGATTTACCGTGAGCTGGAGCGACTGAAGAAGGAGCGCGAGGAGCAGCAGATACGCCTGGAGATGGAGCAGCGGCGGCTGGAGGAGCAGGAGCAGGAGCAGCTGAGTTTGGTTGGGAGGCTGGAGGAGCAGCTAAGGGAAAAACAGGAGGCGGCTTCCGCCCTGCTGACCAGGGAAGACATCCGACGCCTGGAGGAGGAGCGACGTGCGCTGGCAGAGATCAGAGAGGCACTCCTCCGAGCCAAAGAGGCCGCGGAGCGGACGGATGTGGAAGATGCCAGCAAAGAGGCAAGATCTGTCCAGAGGCAGTACACTGCCTTTAAGGAGGTTCAGGTGAAGGAGCTGGGAAAGCTGGAGGAGGGGCTCCGACGGCAGAGGGAGCTCCTGGAGAAGGAGGTGGCTGCAGAGAAGAGCACACTGCTGCTCCTTGCCCACAGACTAAAGGAGCGACAGCGGCAGCTGAAGGACGGGCAGCAGAAAGGAGCGCAGAACGCCACGACCATCTGTCAGGAGGAGCAGCTCCTCAGGCAGGCGGAGAACCGACTGCACTTCAATGAGCGACAGCTCGCCAACCTGGCCGACAGCCTCCTCCCTGCACTGGCTGAGGAGAAGCAGAGAGCCGTGGAGATGCTGGAGCGCAGCGTCGTGGGGAGCAACGAGAACTGTGACGGTCCGCCTGGACTGGACAACACACTGTTCGAGGTGGAGAAGGAGCTGGAGGACAAGGAGGAGAAGCTGCACCTTCACTGGCACAGTGCCCAGCAGCTGCAGCAGCTCCAGGAGTCCTACGAGTTCACGGCCAACGTGGCCCGGCAGGAGGAGAAGGTAAGGAGAAAGGAGAAGGAGATCCTAGAGTCGAAGGAGAAGCAGCAGAGGGAGGCCATGGAGCAGGCGGTGGCTCGGCTGGAAAAGAGACACTCGGCTCTGAGACGCAGCGTCTCCCTTGAGCCACACTCTGAGGAGCAAAGTTGTTCTGTGAGGACAGGAGCCGATCTGGACCAGCTGAGGTCAGAACCCAGTTGTGGTTCATTTATTTCGACCCGGTAATTAATCATGAGTCTGCCAGAGTGTTGGGATGGATCAATGAGCTCAAAGGTGTGTTTGTTCCTGCAGAGTGGAGCATGAGATCCAGAAGCTGCGGCAGAGGATCAGTGAGGGTGAAAACCACAACCGGAGTCAGTCCGTCGGTACCGACGAGAAAACGGGACACTCCAGCTCCCCGGCCAGCCACATCCAGAGTCTGAACACTCTGCTGCCGCTGTCTGATGACAGGTAGGGCTTCAGATCCTGGCGCTGCTCAGTCCGTCTCCTTCAAACTTCAGTTCACAAAAATATCTACATATCCCTTGTCCTGAAGGAGCCCAGATAAACGGGTCATTAACGCTCTGGTTCTCCAGCAGGATCAATGCATACATCGAGGAGGAAGTTCAGCGCCGGCTCCGGAAGATGAACCTCCTGAACGGCGGCAGCAGCATGGATCTGTCCGTGTCCTGCGAGTCTCTCAGAGTAAGACTTTTGACCTGTGAGGTTTGATCTTAAAGTTCCTTTTTATCTCGGCAGAACCTCAGCAGGTCTGTGTTTGCAGATCAGCTTCAGTTATTCTACTGTTGGACCTTTTAAACTGTTTAGTTTGGGATTGAACCATGAAGAAGCAGCTGTCTGCAGTTATTCAGGGAGCAGATTATTTCCACCCAGGCATAAAGATCTAGCAGGTGTAGAGTTGATGTTTGTGTGCAGAACTGATCTTCAGCTCTTCAACTCTGCAGGACGATGAGGAAGTTAGCGTCTGTAGCTCTGTTAGATTAACAGATGAGGTAAGACCAGGATCCATCAGCCCTTCGCTTGTTCCCTGCTCCCTAATCTGCATGACGATGATGTTTTATTTTGTCCCACTTTTTGTTGGATTGTCTTTCCGTCTCTTTGACTCTTAAACTATTTTCACATTTTTAATAAAGATCAGTCTTGTAAATTTTATGATGCAGTTCATTTTTTTTCAGGAGGATGAAAAGCTGCAGAACATAAATCCACGAAGGCTGAAGTATGAGGTGAGACTTGGAGCTTAATAATATTATTATTATTATTATTATTATCCGTTGTTTACTTTGCATGAAAACTGACCTCAGATGCATGATTTTAATTCATAATAAAGTCTGATCACTTTTCATCTCTTTAAAGTTTGAAACGAAACAAATGAGCTGCTGTCCTAAAGGAATAGTTCAACTTTATTAAAAGTTGGGCTGTTTGTAGAGATGCATCGATTAGAGCTGCACTTTACAGCAAACACAATATATTTATCCTCTGCTTTCTCCTGTGAGCCGTCATTAATTATTAGTAGGAGATGTGCTGTTACATTGTGAGAGAAGTCACAGTTTAAACTGAATTTTACTGATATTTACGGATAACAACAGAACTTTAAACCAGCTGAACTGACCCACAAAGAACAGCCAAGGTCGATTCCCAGACGAGCAGCTTTTTATTTGCTTTGTCACAGCTTGGCTATCGTTGCGAAAATGACGACTTCTTGTGTTTATTAGCACCGCTGCATAGAAAGGAAAAACAGACAGATGATAAATTAAAGTTAAATATCCTCAGAAAATTATTATTTTCTGAAGCCAGAGTCAAATTGGGAAGAAACTCTGTCCAAGTAGTCCAAAGTAGAGATGGATCTACAGATGTGTTCAGAAGGTCCCATCCACTCATCTTCAACATGAAGGTCTGATTTAATTTTGGGCTTTTAGGGATTTTATTTGAAGCATTGTTTCTCCAGGGTGGAATGATTCTTCATACAGGCTCGGATATTTACATACATTCACCAAAAACTAAGTGGTGCTGAAGGTTCTAGAAGGTCTTTTTATTTGACAACTGATCATGAGAGCAGCTGGTGGTTTGATGAACCCAGGAAGGAGAACTGTAGATTTACACGTGTTGGGAAAGTCTTTAGGAGACATTTCTGAAAAACCGCAGACTGTGAGCTCTTCAGTTTAGATAACTGTATGGAAAGTCCACATTATTTAGATGTGTCTCCACTTTGCTCAAAGTCGGCTAAAAGATCCAAACTGGTAGGATGGTCAGGAACAGTCGAGGCTAAAGCCTGGCAAGAAAACCAGTGTGGACTTAGAGGAGTCAGGCTGAGGCTTCAAACCTCAGAACACAGTTCTACATTAGAACAGTAGGGGCCGCATCCTGCTGTGGGTCTGTTTCACTTCTAGTCGTACTGTGCATTCCTCAAAGTGGGTGATGTGATGGAGCAAGACTGTCCAAATTCTTCAACCTCAAAAAAACGGCTAGATGGTTGAAACTCGGACCCAGTTGGTTGTTCCAACAGGACAGGACCGCATCTCAACTGGTTTCGGACTGGATAAAGGAACCGACATTAAAGTTCTGGAATGGGCTTCAAAACTCCAACCAAAGGCCCGCTGGAAATTCATGGACTCTGCTTAAAAGCTGGGTCTGTTGCAGGACACGGACCTGTCCAGCCATGAAGAGAGACCAAATATCAGCCAGAATTATGCCAGGAGCTTGTTGATGGACACAAGGTTCTGCTTGCTAGGAGACACTTGAACAAGTATCGGAGGGGTTGTATGTTTGTATTTGAGCCTGTATGTATAATTCTGACCCTGTGTGAAAATCTACTGTGGGTTAACAAGTCTGAGCTTATTTCTTGTTCTCAGAAATGGTTGAAGGTGTTTGTCGTTTATTCGTTCCACTGTGGGGAAGGAGCCGATCAGATAAAATAAAAATTATTGACATTCATGGTTCTGGAGAGATGATTCCTTCCAGTTATGAATCCTAATCTGTCTCAACTTATTGAAGTTATTTTGAATTCTCCTTTGAATGTTTATGAAATAATTTAATCTTGCTGCCTAATTTGCATGTCAACCTCTTCACATTGTCACTTTAAATCTCATGTCTCACCTGTGCACCTGGTGGTTGGACTGTAATTCTCATTGGGTGGATCGTGGACTTCAGTTTAATTCACACACATTTTCCGTCCTCCTTACCGATGTAGTCATGGACTTCCCCCTTGTGCACACAGAATACCTGCTGGTCTAACCTCCTGGGCGCCCCGGAGTTTGAGACAAGTTTACTCCCTGACGTCCAGAACGTGTTTGATGAAACAAAGGAAGAACTTCTGGAGACTCGCAGAGAAAAACAGCTCGGTTCCTCAGACAGACTCCTGATTGAAAAAAACATTGACAAAGTAAAATGGTGGGAAGGAGAAGTAAATATTCTTACAGGAAAGCGGCTCCAACCTGTTTGTGGACCTGATTGTTGTTACAAAAGAGACCAACAAGCGACCAACAGACTGAGTGGAAATGAGAAAATCACCAGAGACAGTAATTATCTCCACTTTCATTCTGATGATCAGAAGAAGAAAATGTTGAAGAAATCATTGAATTCACACTCTAAGAAAATAGTCAATTATCAAAAATGTGAAACAGAAAGAGACAAAGAACCAGAACTTTCCAAGTTTCAAAGCTCTGACAGCTCCAAGCAAGATCCAAAAGAGGAGAACAATAGGTACCAGGTATTGGAAGATCTCGAAAACGTTAAGAATCAAGCCCAAAACATTCACAGCCACACAACAGAAGAGTTGGATGTTTTAAAACTGCAAGGTTCTGGCAATGAGTTAATCTGGTTGGAAAAGGAAACTAATGGCCCGATGAAGCAAAGGGCAGAAAAGGTTTTGGGCTATAAGAGCCATGTTTTGGAGGATCTTGAATATGTCAATGTTCAAACCCAAAATCAGGAGAAGGTAGAATCAGAACATTCAAATTCTCAAATCTCTGACAATGATTTCATCAGCTCAGGGCAGGACTTAAAACATGATACCTGTGAACTGCTGAAGCAAGAAATGTTGGACGGTAAGAACCACGATTTGGACCATTTTGAAAATGCCAAGAGTCAAACTGATGAAATGGAGACAGCAGACAAGTCTGAAACTTTAAAGCTGCAAAGCTCTGACAGTGAGTCCATCTTCTCTGAGCAAGATTTAAAAGACGCCATCAATGGTCCAGTCAAGCAGGAGAAATTGGACGAGGGGAACAATGTTTTCGACTATCTTAAAAATGTCAAAAATAGAAGCCCAAACCTGGAGGGTGATGAAGAGTTGGAACAAGACAAAAAGGCAGCAGCAAAGCAGGAATTGACCAGCAGGAGCTACATTTGGGATTACGTTTCTAAAGTCAAGAACCAAACTCTGCATCCCTGGACCACCAGAGAGTCTGAACTGCTTAAGTGGCTGAGTTCTGGAAGAGACTATATCAGCTCCAAGCAAGACATAATGTCGGTTAGTAAAGAAACGGACCAAGGAAAGGTCGATGCTGCAGAAAGGGTGTCGACTGAAAGGAGCTTTGTTTGGAACTATATTACTAAAGTTAGGAACCAAACACTATATCCATGGAGACCAGAAGAATCTGAGCCATTCAGGGATCAACCATTGGATTTACCCAACTCTAGCACAGAGTTGACTATGCAAGGAAACAACTCAAAGTCTGGTGGTAAAACAGGTCAAGATCAAAAGGAAGCTCCAGAAAGGGTGTCGTCCAGTAAAAACAATGTTTGGGAGCATGTTGCAAAGGTTAGGTACCAAACCCTTTACCCATGGAGGTCAGATGAAACTGAGATTCCCCAGTCAAATGGTAAGCAGGATATTAGTGGTCCCATTGGACAAGAAGAAAATGAAAAACTGATGGACATGACCGCCAGTAAGAGAAACCTGTGGCACTATCTCACAAAAGTCAAGAACCAAACCCTCTACCCGTGGAGAGCAGAGGAAGCTGAGATTTCTAGGGATCAATCCACCGAGTTACAGGACTCTGATAAACATTCCAGCCCAGATCTGAGCAAGGGCCCTGTTTTGGACTACTTTACAGGAAAGCTTTCAGATGCCTACAAAGATGCAGAGAGACGACTACAGGGCACACGAGACTTCATCCGAAATGTAGGAGTCGATGAAATGAGGTATGCCGTCTCTCAGTACATGACCATGATGTCCAAACATCTTCCGCTGATCCAACAAACGAAATTTGAGCTCCCTCCAAAACCTCACCCTGTTCTGGAAAACAAAGTCAGTTTGGTGGATCTGTCCAGCGCTTGTGCCCTTGGTGGTTCTCAAGGATTTGGCTTGAATGCCACATCAGCATGGCCTAAGAGGTCAGTGTCCTCAGTCAGAATCGGCGGTACAAAGGACTCCCTTTCAGAGGAGTTTTATCAGGGTCTGATTGAGTTTCCACCAGCTTTGGAACAGCTTCGTAGTCTCTCATCCCAGCAGATACTGGAAAAAACTGAATCTCTGTCCCCTGAAAGACCAGTTAAAAAGATTCTAAGTACCTTCTGGCTCAGAGCAGCCAGCTTTGAGCAACCCAGTCCAAAACCAGCTTGCCTACTTTTGTCAGAACAGGGCCTGACGGTAGTTTCAGCTGACAAAGACTCTTTGGACACCCTCAGTATTTTCCATCATTTTGACCTTACGGAAATAAGGGAGGTCCAGATCAGTTTGGCAGGGCAGCACGTCCGTCTAATTGGCTTTAGTGAGGATTCGGTTTTGGCTGTCTTCACTCACAACCAAAAGCTTACACAGGACTTCTGCAAGGCTGTACTAAAGACTTGCTGTTCTGAGACGTTCTCCGAGGTAACTGAAACTCACCCATTGCTCTCAGAGGACCTCATGGCTCTGTCTTTGGATTGGACCTCCAGTGTTCCTGATGTTACCTTACACAGTGGTCTGAATTTCACTTCCAGATTCAAGCGGGTCCTTGCAGACCTGCTCTACATCATCCACGGGAACATGGACGAGCCAAACAGACCTTCTCTGGCGCATATATGTCCTCTGCTCTACACCAGCGTCAGGGTGACCAGCTCCATCCGAGTCCAAGACTCTCTGTTCCAGTTCCTTCTGACGGACACTCATGTTGCTCTTCTCCAGGAGGATGGAGTCTTTCATCCAGTGCCACGGGGGTCCAGCCAGGTTCCAGTTCAGCCTCAGTTCCAAGGACTAAAGCTGCGCAGGCGTTCAGACATCAGGTGTCTGCTTGTCAGGAGGAATGAGACCTGCTTCAGCATAGATGTGGTCTTCACAAAACACAATAAGCAAGCTCTGAAACGGAAGGTGGAGTTAAGGCGGTGCTCAGCTGACGTTCCTGCCTCCAGCAGTCTGTGCGACTCTTGGAAATTAACTTTTGGTTGCTCTTCAGAAGCTCAGATGCTCATAAACCATCTGTGCATCTAAAGGTGGACTTACCAGGGTCACAGCATCAATGACTCTATGGGAATAATCAGCTAGGTGCTCCCTTTTAATTTTAGCGGGAAAATTGTCTTCAGAAGAAAATTTACATGAAATAAATTTTAAATGTGTTTTAACTTTTTTTAAACTTTTCTGTCACATTGAAATTATAAAGATTATACAAATATAACAAATATAAATCTGCTGTAATTAATACAATAAAATGAGGCTGCAGCTGACATGATAACGTTTATTGACTTGTTTCCAAAGGGAGTGTAATGTCACTTTACTTATTTGGTCATGATGGGAAATAACAGGAAATGTTGAATTTTGCACAATGTGTACATGTTCTTGATTTAAAATTAAATAAAGATTAGATCCGTTTGAATCCTAGTGTTTTTGGTTTCTGTAGATGAGGGTTGGGACTTTCTTATCATTTCTTACCAGAATGTTTGTTCAGAGTCGACCTTTTACTGTCTGCTCCTCTTTCCTGTCTGGGTTTGATGATTTCTCCTGCAGCATTTGATGTCCCGAGCGGCTGGGGTGAGCTGCGACGGCGTCAAGGAGCCTGTCAAAGTTAGCATTCCTCGTTACGTCCTCCGCGGGCAGGGCAAGGACGAACACTTTGAGTTCGAGGTGAAGGTGCGTACACAGAGCTGCGGTATCATGAAGTGTTTTGTATACGTTTGTTTCCACAGTTTCACTGAGCTATAAAAGCCGTGTGAGGATGTTATACAGAATCAACAAACTGGTAAATATTTAGTTATTACAGATAATTATAAAATGGTTTATTTAGGAACCAGAGGAAGCGACGGAAAGCAGAATACAGGAAATTACTCTGCAGAAATGGATATGGACAGTATGTCTGATGAGTTCTATGGATGTGGACAGTGAGAATGTCCCAAAAGTTCGGGAGGTTTCCACACTTCATGGTTTCAGACTGGTGCGAAGACTGGAGAGCAGTCCTGGGTCAGAAGTAGGGGTTCCAAGATGTATTGGTCAAAGAGCTCAGATTCACTGAGAAGAACTTTGTAGTTTTTATAAAATCTAAAGTGAAGTCAGCAAAGCTTGAATGAGAGGTCGCAGGTGAGTTTGGAACTGACTGGAACTTATCAAGAGCCTCAGGTTGCAGACCCAAGAAGGTTCTTCTGCAGTAGTCAGAAAACTAGAAAACTCGGAATGACTGGATGATGGCGGGTTGGTCCTCCCTGTTGTTTTTGAGTTTAATGCTGCCCAATCTTCTTTGTACCGGTCCCTCATGGTTCTCCCTGCAAGTGTTGGGCCCACTGGGGGATGTCCTCATGTCTCTCGTTCGGGCTTGGCCTGGCCAGGTCCCGCGATGAGCAACCCGGCCACCGCGTGCTCTCAGAGTCCCAACTCCAGGCCTGGCTCCAGGGTGGGACCCCGGCTCCGCCGTACCAGGCGACGTCACATGCCTCGATTGACGAAGGTGGACACCTTTGCGGCCAATCTCGGATGCTTAGGCTGGCTCTTGGGACGTGGAATGTCACCTCGCTGGGGGGGAAGGAGCCTGAGTTTGTATGGGAGGTCAAGAGATATCAACTAGAAATAGTCGGCCTCACCTCCACACACAGCGTGGGCTCTGGAACACATCTCCTCGATAGGGGCTGGACTCTCTTCTACTCAGGAGTGGCCCACGGGGAGAGGCGGCGGGCTGGGGTGAGTTTGCTTGTTGCTCCCCAGCTCAGCCGTCTCATGTTGGGGTTTACCCCAGTGGATGACAAGGTCGCATCCCTGCGCCTTCGGGTTGGGGACAGGTCTCGGACTGTTCTGGAGTGCTGCATAGTCCCCTTCCCAGTGACTCCATAATTCTGCTGGGGGACGCCCTCAACACCCATATGGGAAACGACAGTGACACCCGGAGAGGCATAATCGGGAGGAATAGGCCTCCCCAATCTGAATCTGAGTGGTGTTTCGTTATTGGACTTATGTGCTAGTCACGGATTGTCCATAATGAACACCGTGTTCAAGCTTAAGGATGTTCACCAGTGCACTTGGCACCAGGACACCCTAGGCAGGAGGTCAATGATCGACTTTGTTGTTGTGCCTTCAGACCTTCGGCCGGATGTTTGGGACACTCGTGTGAAGAGAGGGGCTGAGCTGTTCACTGATCACCACCTGGTGGTGAGTTGGATCCGCTGGAGGAGGAGAAAGCCGGACAGACTTGGCAGGCCAAGCGCATAGTGAGGGTCTGCTGTAAACGTCTGGCAGAGCCCTCGGCCAGGGATGCATTCACTCCCACCTCCGGGAGAGCCTTGACCAGATTCCGGGGGATGTTGGAGACATAGAGTCCGAGTGGACCATGTTCTCCACATCTATTGTCTATTAGCCGTAAGCTCTGCGGTGCCTGTCGCAGCGGCAATCCCCGAACCTGGTGGTGGACACTGGCAGTAAGGGACGCTGTCAAGCTGAAGAAGGAGTCCTATCGGCTGTGGTTGGCTTGTGGGACTCCTGAGGCGGCTGACGGGTACCGTGAGGCCAAGCGTGCTGCGGCCCGGGCTGTGGCAGAGGCAAAAACTGGGGCCTGGGAGGAGTTCGGTGAGGCCATGGAGAAGGACTACCGGTTGGCCTCGAAGCGATTCTGGCAAACCGTCCGGCGCCTCAGGAGGGGGAAGCAGTGCTTAGCCAACACTGTTTAAAGTGAGAGCGGGGAGCTGCTGACCTCGACTGGGGACATTATCGGGTGGTGGAAGGAGTACTTCGAGGATCTCCTCAGTCCTGCCGTTACACATTCCCTGGTGGAAGCAGAGGGTGGGGACTCGGGGTTGGACTCTTTCATCACCCAGGCTGAAGTCACCGAGGTGGCTAAAAAGCTCCGCGGTGGCAAGGCTTCTGGGGTGGATGATATTCGCCATGAGTACCTCAAGTCTCTGGTTGTTGTGGGCTGTCATGGTTGACATGCCTCTTCAACACTGCGTGGCGGCTGGGGACAGTGCCTCTGGATTGGCAGACTGGGGTGGTGGTCCCCCATCATAAGAAGGGTGACTGCAGGGTGTGTTCCAACTATAGGGGGATCACACTCCTCAGCCTCCCTGGTAAGACCTACGCCAGACTATTGTAGAGGAGAGTCCGGCCGATAGCTTCAGCTTCAGGAGGAGCAGTGTGGTTTTCCTCCCAGCTGCGGAACACTGGACCAGCTGCACTCTACACCTTCTGCAGGGTATTCGAGGGTTCATGGAAGTTTGCCCAACTGGTTCACATGTGTTTTGTGGACCTGGAGAAGGCATTCAACTGTGTCCTTCGTTGTGCCCTGTGGGGGGTGCTCCAGGGGTATGGGGTCGGGGGCCCTTTTGTGGGGGCCATCAGGGCTCTGTACAAGCGGAGCAGGAGTTTGGTCCGCATTTAGGACCTGTTCCCGATGCATGTTGGACTCTGGCAGGGCTGCCCTTTTTTTACCGCTCCTGTTCATAGCTTTCATGATTTCTAGGTGCAGCCAAGGGCCGGAGGGGGTCTGGTTTGGGGACCGGTGGATTACTTCTCTTGTTTTTGCAGATGACGTGGTCCTTCTGACCCCTCTAGCCAAGACCTACAGCATGCACTGGGGCGGTTCGCAGCCGAGTGTGAAGCGGCTGGGATGAAGATCAGCTCCTCCAAGTTTGAGGCCATGGTACTCGACCGGAAAAGGGTGGCTTGTCCTGAGCCGTAAAGCGAAGGTCTCGATTTACCGGTCGGTCTACGTTCCTACCCTCACCTATGACCATGAACTTTGGGTCATGACTGAAAAAACGAGATCCCGGATACAAGCGGCTGAAATGAGCTTCCTCCGTAGGGTGGCCGGGCACTCCCTTAGAGATAGGGTGAGGAGTTCGGAGTAGAGCCGCTGCTCCTCCACATCGAGAGGAGCCGGTTGAGGTGGCTCGAGCATCTATACCGGATGCCTCCTGGACGCCTTCCTCGGGAGGTGTTCCAGGCACGTCCCACCGGGAGGAGGCCCAGGACACGCTTGAGGGCCAGGGAATGCCTTAGGCTCCCCCCAGAGGAGGTGGAGGAGTTGTCTGGGGAGAGAGATGTCTGGGTGTCTCTACAGAGTCTGCAGCCCCGCGACCCGGTCCCAGATGAAGCAGAAGACTACAAGTACGAGAATGCAGAATGGCAATGGATTTACTTGGAGGGGAGGTAGAGTAAGTGATGAAACCAAGTTTGGAGATGCCCAGGCATGCACAGATATAAAACCCTCTTTATCCAGAAGTGAGAAGGGCCTGGTAGGTCACAATCAGAACCTTTGCTTACCAGCTATTTGGTGTGAGTAAATCCATGGTCGTCTAGACTGTGATATAGTATATTGAGTCATTGAGAAGGGTGGGGTGGTGTTTGGTGGTTATGTAGATGTGTGTATAATCTGCAAATGAATAAAATTAGAGACCACAATGGGAGCGGATCAATTGGGATTACGCAGATAAAAAAGTTATAAAATTGGTCCGATTACACTCCTTGATTGATCAGGTCAAAGGGAGCAGGAATAACTGATGGAAGCTGTCAGCATGTGGAACCAGGACAGGGTTAAACCTGCACTGAATGAATGGAGAACATCTTTTGTTTCAGAATATTACAGTTTATCTTCTAACTTATGTGTATGTTGTGCTTGTTTTCATTCTGTCGGAGCTTCCTGTTTTATGATGATGTCATTATGTTCCCAGTTTAGGGTTAAACCAGTTAGTGCTTCTGAACGCTCCTCATAGTGACGACTTGTGCTGGCCACCTCCACGGTTAAGGTTTATTCTGGGGCCTGTTTCACGATTCCTTCATTGATTTCTGGGTTTATTTAATGCAGCTGTTTCCTTTTTCAGGTTCTAATTAGTGCTGGGCGATACGGAAAAAACAGTATATCACGATATAGACTTATTTTATATCACAATAACGATTTATATCACAATATACCACAATTTTTCAGTTATTCTCTGAAAAATATGACAAAATAATGTCATTGCTTACTTTTTTCCAACTTTATTTTAAAGTGTCATTTTACCGAGCCTGCGAGGGGACATGGGGGATTTTTTTTTCTAAAAAAAAGTACACATCATGCAGCAGCAGTTAGCAAATAAAGTGTCACAGATGTGGTTTCGTGGAGTATTATTGTTCAGTAGTTTGACAGCTTGTGGATAATAACTGTGTTTAAGTCTGATTGAAGCTCCTTTTATTTAAGGCCGATTTCAAAATAAAAGTCATTAAATCTCAAAAACAGGTGTAGTGTTTGTTGGATAGTTTCCAAACCAGATAACTGCAAAAATGGAACAAAGTATTGCGTGGGGACGCAAAAGAAAAAACAAATTCCCTCAAGCGGGCTCCGTAACGTTTAACTGAACTGTCGCAAATGAGAAAAATACATTTTAGTGCAGCAATATATATATGTGTATCAAATTACAACAGATGAGGCAGAGGTAGAGCTGCAGTAGCAGCTTCTTTACCCCAAAATGTATCCAAATCAAAGACATACCCCCTCTTTTTGGTAACAGAGCTTCTTCTTGGGCTGCCTGCGTACCTGTCTCTGTTTGTTGCAACCCCTGGTATGAGACTTCAGCCTCTGGTGTCTCCATCTTTCAGCACTCATGAGTTTAATAACGTAAAGCATGCCGCAACCCGGTGTGTGAGTCACATAACATAAAGCAGCGTCATGTCGCAAAACCACAAGATGGAGCTTCTTTGTTTATCACTTGTATAAACTGAGTGTATGCAAAGTGACAACACTGATACATTCGTCGTAGCCTACGTTATGAAATATTTGCTTGAATATTTGATAAAATTATGTTAGAAACAATAGAAGAGAAGTAGCACAATAGACACTTTTCTATCGTCCCCACAATATGTTTCGTCTTATCGCCCAGCACTAGTTCTAATGAACACACAATCAACCAAATCAAAATGCTGTAAAGATTCAAATCAGTAAATATTTAAACAAAAACAAACAGAATGCAGCAAAACTTCATGTAAATCTTCACATAAAAACATGCGCCTGGTTTTATTTCAGGTATTTTTTATGTGAGGTGTTACTGACAGCAGAACCTCAGTTCTGAAGCCTTCAAGCATAACTCAGTTATTGATTCTTCTTAAAGAGATTTAATGTCAGCTGAGGATCTCTGAGGGAAACCGTTTGGGTGATGAAACGTTCCTTTGTCTTCATCAGATCTCCGTCACGGACGAGACCTGGACCGTGTTTAGACGCTACACTCGCTTCAGAGAAATGCACAAGAGTCTGAAGTTCAAATATCCAGAGGTGAGCCGCTGTGACGCTCAGTCCCAGAACTCTGAGATGTTGCTTCACGTTCTGGTTGCTGACAGAAGGTCAGCTGTTATCGATGAAACTCATTTTCAGAGTCGGGAATGTCGGAGATCTGTTAGTCTGAGTGCCGTCTCTAACGGGTCGTCTTTGTTTTCCAGCTGGCGGCTCTCGAGTTTCCACCAAAGAAGCTGTTTGGAAATCGGGATGAGAGAATGGTGTCGGAGCGCCGCAGTCACCTGGAAGTACGAGCGATGTATAGAAATGAAGTAACCAGAACCAGACCCGTTTATACACAGTTGGTTTGATTCTGGTCCAGTACCTGTTCAGTTCTGTTCAGTCTTATTGGAACTTTCACGTGTTGAAAATAAACATAACGGGACTTAATTTAATAAATAGAAATATCTGAATGAAATATTTTCTAGGTAGAAAAAACCTATTTTTAATACATCCCTAATGTTTATTTTCGCGGTCCGGCCCAAACGAATCATAATGATAGCATCAAAACCAACACTGGCAGTGAGTCCTAAACCCAGAAACATCAGAACCTCAAAGAAATGATCCAAACTCATAAGCAGAACAAACAATAAGGTCAACATTATCCACATGGTCTCTGTGGGATAAACGGCCTAATTAAATAACATCCCAGGCATTTTATGGGGATTTGAACAGAATTATTGTCTACTAGCGCCACCTACGGGGCGGGCCTTAAACTGGCACCTTGGTGAGTTTGAAGAGTTCATGTTTTTATATAATTATTTTTTAAAAGTCACTGATGGGCAGTATATTCATTATACACAAATAATAGGAAATGACATCAACTTCAATTTCTACATCATTGAGAAAACTAAAATTGTTCAACAAAACTTTCGGGGATGACCTGGAATATTTTTACATTTCCTACCAAGTTATTTTAGGCCTCTGGAGTAATATGTATTGAACCCACTATTCCAGCATGAGACAGTATTTACCTTCTCCATTTTAGAAATGTCCATGGGGGCTTCCATCCAACCAATCAGGGTTGGCCTGTCCTGTGTTTAACCATTTCCTTGTCATTGTTATATTTAACAAGTGTTGGTCCTTTTTCCAGTCCTGTGGTGTACATCCAAAGAATATAGTCTTTATTGCAAAAGGAAGGTACATTTAAAAATATCCTGTAAATCTACATAAATGTCTGTCCAGTATTGTTTTAAAGAGGGCAGTCCCACAGAATGTGAGATGGTTTGCATTCTGATTTCTGCAGTTTCTCCATCAGGTAGGGGGCGCCCCATCATACTCCGTTTCCTGGCTTAGAGTAATAAAGTATCTTATTACTTAGTACTTATAGTGTTTTCCATCCAAATATTTTCTACTGTAATGATTTGGCTCCATTCCAGATTGATGTCCATTATTTTTCAGAAATACACATCTGTCCCTCCTTCTCCTATAATTCAGTTGGTTTTTAGTTGGTTTGATAAATCCTACAGTATAGGATCCTCTGCAGGTCCAGTTGTTCTGTCTGTTATTGTCCTCTCCTTAAAACATTTGCCTCCTGAGGAACTTAAATTCTCACTGATGGTTTGTTTTATGGTCGTGATGTTTCGGTTCCTCTGTGTTCTGCTGATGTCTGAGATGATCCATCTTTCTGTTGCCCACAGCGTTACCTCAGGAACCTGTTCCGAGTCATGCTGTACTCCTCTGGTTCTCCTCTCAGAGCCGATGAGGACGGAGTTTTCCGCCTGTCCAAGTTCAACGTCTGCGAGTTTTCTCCGTTCTTCAAGAAGGGTGTCTTCGAGTCCAGCAGCCACGGCACCGGCTAAAGGACAACCAAAACTGAACTGAGAACGGAGGTGAAAGAGGCAGAACCCCCAGGTCCGCTTTGTCAGCAGCTGAGACGAAGAACTGGACCTTCATGCTGCTGATGGTTTGGATGGCATGAGCAGCTTCAGATGGTCCTTCTGTTCTGGACATCTCTGCTCCCACAGGACTAGTTAATGAGTTGTGGAGGACAGATCCTGGGAGATCCAAACCATTTCAGCTCAAATTACAGAACCCACTTGGTTCTGACACTTTCACACTGCTCAGGATGTCCACCATGGAGAAACCAAACCAATTTTCCTAAAATGTTCTGAATCAGAGGGATTCTAAACTTTGTTATATGTTAGATTGTTAGATTTGTGGATTATTATTCGTGTCTGAGATTATTAACGTGTTTCTGTCTGATCCATCAGATGAAATCCAGCAGGTCTGTTTGTTCATGAAGATGAAGCGAGTCTCTGGGTTGACACCACTGAAGGTTGGAGGTCATTAACGAGTCTCCTGAAGCTGCCAACATGCAGCTGATTCTGTTTCATATAATCTGGACCCGTTTGTTCAACAGAATAATTAATCACCAACAATCTGCTAAAAAAACTGAGTCTGGGTTCTGCAACAAGAATAAATTGTTTCTTTGTGTCAGTGCTCTGGCTTCATCGGTTCTGCTCTTTTCTCTGGTCTGTTTGGTCCAAAAAAATTAAATCAAATCCCTCAAAAATAAAAGGGTTCCTGGAGCGTCATCAGCTCCTCTGGAAGTGGAACTGAAGCTCATCAGAACCAGTTTCTGTTCAGTTCGGTCGGAACCGACGGCAGCTTGGATCAGAATGTTCCTCAGCACATTTTGTTTCATTTGTCAGTGGGTCACCGTGGAGAGGTCACAGGAAACATGAAATGATTAAATAAATTACATAGTACATTTATTTCTTTTTTTTTAACCTGACACATTAAATATTGTTGAGTTTGTCTTTATTATAGTTTTATTTAAACTCGTAAATATTGTTGGATTGAAGCGTTTTTGCTTCTCAAAGCTCAACATTTTCTGTCCTGCTGAAGATGAAACTGAGGAAACCTCAACACTCCTGAAGGTTGGAGCAGCAGAAACACCGGGATGGGAATCAAACCAACAGCAGGAGGTCCATTTCAGAGGGCGCTGAAGGACTGAGCGTCACATTTTTTATTTTTTTATTTATAGAAATGTAAAGCTGTTTAAAGAAGTGGAAAATAAACGAAGAAAGAAACCTCAGGGTTTTTCTTTGGGATTTTATGACAGATGACGTGACCACACCTAACCAGTAACCAGAGTCTAGCTGCAGATGTTCTGTTTCTGGCCTCAGGGGTTCTTCAGAGAACAACCAGCACCATGGAGACCAAGGAGCACAGCAGTCAGGTCAGGGAGAACGTTCTTCCGACACAGCAAACCTCTGCTCAGATGAAACCGACCACAGACTTGCTGGACACGAACTGTATAACACCAGACATGCTGTACCCACTGTGGAATGTGGTGGTGGCACTATCATGCTGTGGGATAATCCTGGAAGAAAACCTGAGACTGGGGTGGAGGATCACCTTCCAGCAGGACATCCAGCCTGAACATACAACCAGAGATACAATGGTCAAAGCAGATTCATGGGCTAGAATGGCCTAGTTAAAGTCCAGACCTGAATCCAACTGAATCTGTAGTAAGGCTTGAAAACTGATGTTCTCAGATGCTCTCCATCCAATGTGACTGAGTTTGAGATATTCTGTTGATGTCCAAAGCTGGTGGAGATAAACCCCAAAGACCTGCAGCCAGAGGAGGGTCAACAGCCAGACGATCTCATATGTATGATATTTTTTATGTTTATTATAGGAAAGAACATGTTTCAATGAGCCGCAACATTTATTTATATTGAAATTGCTTTTATTTTTGTCCTGCGTTTAGAATAGGATCAAACCAGCAGAGTTTTGGTGATTTTTATGCCACTGATCTTTATTCACAGTAGGCAAACCTGAGGAAGACTATGGAGCAGAACGATGCAGCTGTAGTGGATCAATCAGAGGAACAGAAATCAAATGTTTTACTCTGAGATGATTTTAGGAAGAATATTTTCACACCTCTGTAATAAAGCTGAAAAAAAACTGACAACCCATGGTTTATTGGTTCCTGGTTCTGGAATAATCAGAGTTCATCAGCTGACTTCAGGAGGTAAAAAAAAGTATTTCATTAAATCAAATCTGTTTTAGACTGTAGCACAGCTGTCCTCAGTGAACAGGAGCACTTGGCTCCACCCTCTGGTCCGATCCCACGTCCTTCAGGATCTTCTTAGCAGGTCTGAAAGGAAAGTCGTGCAGTGAGCCTCCAGAAGCCTTCAGCTGCTCCTTCCAGCTGTGCAGCAGCTGCTCGTACTCCTGCAGGTCAAACATGCATGATGTCACCAGCTGAGCTGCAGAGACAGGAAGCTGGGCAGCTGGAGAAACACTCACCTGAGACTCCAGATCCAGGTCCTGCTGCAGAGCATCCATGGAGATCCGTTTGGACTCCAGGATTTCCTGAAAACAGGAAACAGTTGACAGGTCTGTTTGAGACTCTGATTCAGCTAATGGGATTTTAGAGTCATTCCTAAATTTCCATAACTCGCATTCCTAGTTGAACATCAAATTCCTTAAGCATCCCAACCTCTAAAATCATCAACTATACCAATCCATGAAGACTTCTAGATCTTTGTATGTCTCATTCTTCATGGAAATATGTCCTCAGGTGTCCACCAGTATAGAATTGTCTTTGTCCCTTTCCTGGTTTCCAACCTCTCCAGCAGGCTCTGCAGGGTGTAGTTCAGTCCAGCAGGCTTTTACCTCCTCTTCCTCAGCCAGACCTTTGGAAAG